>JANTPZ010008816.1:0-11621 GCA_025593235.1 Vachellia pachyceras
GGGTGGTTGCCTATGGTTGGGGATTCGGCGGCCAGAAGCTTATCTAGAGATGGTGGTTGAGGCTCTTTCAAAAAAATAGTAAGGGCAAATTTGTAAAAACGAATGACGTAATAACAATTGAGAGTGGCTATATGGTCATGAGTAGGAAATAATATGGGATTTTGAAAGTTGGGATCACTATATTCAAAAAAATCTATTAAAAAAAAAAGTTGGGATGATCATGTAGGATTAAATAGTATTTTTATGGAATTTTTACTTATTTTTTCAAACAAAAAAATAAAATTATTCTAAAATACCAAATATCTAGATATTTGGGAAAAATTAACTAATTAAGAGTTTTTTTTAGTATTTTGAACTTTCCTAATAATAAATTAAATTTTTATTTTTATAATTTTAATATTTTCTTTAAAATTATCAAATTATATTGATATAATATATGTGTAAAAAAAATTCATGTACGACACATATGATCCCATTGGTTAAAATAAGATTTAGCTTTTTGCATGATTTCTGATTAATATTCTTTTTATCCATTACATATATATTTAACTAAATTTTTAATCTTTTCAAACTTTTCTCAATTTTAAATTAAATATTTTTATTTTTATAATTTTAATTTTAATATTTATCTTAAAATTACCTCAATAATATATACTTATATTAAATTATCCATGAAAAGTGTGGCTCTCAAGGATTACATTTCAATTACCATGGAGGTGGTTATTACCATCCTTGAAAATCAACTTTATTTCCAAGTATGTAAAAGATTAATTACGAATTTCCCACGTTTTTTCTCATGAATTTTTATAAGCTTAGATAAACTGAACTTGGACTTTGCCATTCATTAATAGGACAAGTGTACTTTCCATCAAAACCAAAAGAAAATACAAAAAACAAAATAAGAAAAGGCATATGGGCAAGGGAATAAGTTAACCATACAGAGGACAAATTAACATCCACCTTCTTCTTCTTCCTCTCTAACTTTTGAAAATCTATTTTGAGGTCCCAAATAAAAACTTCTTTATAAAAAGGTCTCATGGATGAAAATATTTATTCTGAGATCACAAGCACTGATGTTGACAACATAAGGTCCTTATATCGACAATAACATGTGCGGGTGTTAACAATACCATGTGCGATGGTAATGACAACACCATGTGATGATAATAACAACATCATATGATGGTATTGACAACATCATGCGCTGATGTTGATAACATAAGGTCCTGCCTTGGGACCTCAGAATAAATATTTTCATCCATGGGACCTTTTTGTACATAAGTTACTTATTTGGGACCTCAGACTAAATTTTCCTTAATTTTTTGTGCTTGTTTTCATTTAATCTACTTTTCTTCCCTATTTACTATTCCCTGATTTAGATTGGGTACTTCAAGTTCACTATCTCTAAAACTATTAGTCTGTATAATTTTAAAAAGACTTAAATCCAACGATAAACTGTAAATTTTGCTTATGTGTCATTAACTTGGTTAATTATAGTGAAATTGTTTAATAACTGAATAAGATAACATGCAAACAATTATTATATGACATATCCACGTAGTTTCAAACTTCTTTCTTGTTTTAGGTATATATGTAGGTCAAGCAAGCATTGGTAAATAATCAAAATAACCTAGTTGTGTTTATTTTACAAATAATCATTTAACTCCTACATGTTAAAAACTTATCTAAAACTCTTAAAAAGTCTTATTTCAAAAAAAAAACATAGCGATTGAACGAACAAATAAAAACAAAAAACCAAATCGTAAAGGAAATGATACGGCGAAGTAAAGAAATGCAACAACCACCAAATTTTATAATTCAAATTTCAATACCTTTCACTACCTACCGATATATCTCTTTTTTTAAAAAAAAAACTTTTTTTCCAGAGTTTCAAATTTTAACTGTGCTAACAATTGTTTTAGGGTTATATGATGATTTATAAAACTAGCACAACTTAATTTGATTAGATTCGTCGACATACTTAACCGAATTCACCTAATTTTTCAAATGTTTATTATTTAATCTTAAATTTTTATTAAAGAAATAAACATTTCTTTTATCTTTTTAGAGTTACTTCTTAATCATTATAGATTACTTTTGAAAACAACGTAAAAATTTATAAATATAGTTTTGATGCTAGAAGTTAAGTTTTAGAGAGAGAAAAGTTAGAACTAGATACAATAGATGATAGAAATCAACTCTATGCATAATTTGGAGTTGATTGGTAGTTGTTTTGTACTTGTTTGAGTTGTGTATGAATTTTTGACACAAAGTTACTGTTCATGTGGGGTTGCGTAAAATTGGTCTGTATGGAAAGAGATGTTTTGATGCCAAATAATCATGGGAAAATGATTTAGGAAGGTGATTATACATGCATATAAAGGTTGAAATTGAAAAATCACATTAATGTAATGTTTCGATAACATTTCGGCCAGGTACAGAATAGTGAGAATAAGTGTGATTTTGATAATTTTGATACTTACAATGAATTTAGAAGGCAAAATTTTGTAGTGTCTAAGTGAGAAAATAATTTTGGAAGCATTATAATTAAGTTTGACAAGATTAAGGGTTTTAGGGACCTCAAGAGTCAAGAGGAATTTGAGCAAGTTTTAGCATATTTTAATCTTTGATATTGGCTTATCATTAATGCCAGTTGCATTATGTAATGTGTAGAAGTGTAATTTCCAAGAGGAAAGTTTGAAAAGTCCAAGAAGGAAACCATCAAATACTAACGAAGGTTAAGCAAATAAGGTAGCAAATTCTCTAACTTTACATTTACATACTATTGTTGTTGTTTGTGTAATTTTCATGTTAATGCTATGTTGAGTGATGTATGAACATGCAAGTTCTTGCCTGATGCTTGTTGATGATATGCTTTGGCAACGTTTGAATGTAAAAACATAAGGTTAGTCATTTAAGTTTCATGCTTGTATTCATTACACAATAATGATTATGCATGTTAATGATATTTGCTATTGAGATTCTATGAATCTAATTCTCCCAAAATATATCCTCTTAGGTCAAAGTTCTAGAAGTGTAAGCAAGGAGATTGAAGACTAAGGTGGGTGATTTCTATCGTTGAAAAAAAATGTACAAGTAAGCACAATGAATCATGTTTAATTTTTGATAAATGTGTGCTAAACTTACAAAGCCAAATATATGACAAGTGTCATGTAGACATGTAAAGCATGCTAATTTATTATGTGATGATGATAAATGTATAGAGTGAAAAGAATCAAGCATGCTAAAAGTGATAAAAAAGGGGTCAAACACCCTTGTTAGAGTATCAAGTTAAGGTAACAACAAATGAGAGCAAATGAAGTTCAGTTGGCATGAAATTTTCCAAAACAATTCCAATGTTTAAAATGAGCCTAATTTTACTGAATTTGGATATGTAGATAGAAAGTTATAATTTTTTAAATTTAAGGGAAAATCTGAAAAATTGAGAAGTGACCAAATAAACAGTTCTTTTTCACGCATCAGACTGTATTAAATGGTCAAGAAATTGGATAGCATGAAATTTTTTCTTTGTAGAGGATTGCACACGCTTCATTTAAAGAATTGAATCACTTGATTTCGATTTTTTTATAATTATTAATGAATTTTAAAGTTGAGTAAAATTTTAGGAATTACCAAGTGAATAGTGATATTAAACAATAACTTGGCCCAAAATTTTTAAATTTGCTTGTTTGGCCATCTTAATTATATTAAAGGTATTTGAGTGGTTCATTATTAGTATCTAATGAAAATAAAGAAGGACTAAGTAAGGTATTATGGTTTCAAAACCCAGTTGAGTATCTGATATCACACTTTCACATAATATGAGTAACAAATATTAAGAGTGAAAGGAAACTATGAAATAAATATATTCTAAAATTAGAAATAAATATAAACAAGTAATTGTTCAACTTTAAGGATTAAATGGAGTCTAGAATTATGTCTCCCCTTTGCATTTCAAAAAATTAATCAATCTACTCTCAAATGCAATTTTAATGCATATATGTGCTAGTCTAAGGATGAGTAATTATTAGTTACTAAAAGAGATGAGTAATCGATTTAATATTGAAGGATTTCAGGCGTACCTGAAGATGCCGAATTACGAATTTGCAGATATCTACGTGATCTTTGGATCACAAATTGTCTTGGACCCAAAGAACAACACACATCAAAGGCACACCAGAGAGAAGAGAGAGTTTTTTGGGAGAGGAAGAGAGTGCAAGTATTTCCACCGGGAGAGTTATTCCCGTGTAACCAGTTGATTGTTCCTCAAAACATGTGATAAGAATTATATAATAATTCAAAAAACTGCTTCTGCCACTTCCCTCATTTTCTCCCAATAACTGCTCCCACTAATTATTTGATTTTGAATTTCAAAATCACTTTTTGGGAAATTGCACTATGTTCCCACATATTCTCTCATTTGTGTTCTTGCCTCTAAACACATTTTGGGCCTAATCCAACAAGGTGGATTAACCCATATTCCAACATCTCCCACTCACACTTGGTGGATTTGGAATCGTATGCCTCCTCTTCCTCTCTTCTTCCTTTCATACTAGGAGCTTTGCCGTGACCCCATAGGCATAACATCTTTTAGATGTTTGTACTAGAAATTCCTTTCACAGGACCAGCACAAGACAATCTTTCTTCGTATAGCTTGAATTTTTTATTATACCTCACTTTCACTTGACGAATCTAATCTTTATCAAGTCAACATAAGACTTAGATCGT
The DNA here is from genome assembly GCA_025593235.1 of Vachellia pachyceras. Lineage (NCBI taxonomy): Eukaryota > Viridiplantae > Streptophyta > Magnoliopsida > Fabales > Fabaceae > Vachellia > Vachellia pachyceras. The sequence goes on from JANTPZ010008816.1 coordinate 4,729, forward strand.
CTTTCTCATATGCGTGGTGACCACACTTATGAAATCACAAAATTGATGTCATAAAGGACATATCACAGACACCAGCATAGTTGTGTATTTCTCAAGCAATCTTTCTTTCGCCCATATATCACTTTGATATACATCAACAGCTTTCCTAACATAGTACCTTGTATCGCATCCATCATGATAATAGGATGTACGTTAAGATAGCAGTCGTTGAAGTATACCTCCATGATAATGTCAAAGTCAAATGAAATATTAATTTATTGGGATTCACACAGTAATGAAGCAGGGATCCATTCACTTGCTTCCCTTTTGCGGTTCTATATCACATGTGGTATGAATCATGTTACAGTGTTTATCTTACTATAAGAGCGTACATTGTTTTTGAATTATTCTATCAACACCGTATAGACTTTCAGTTTAGATGTTCCTAACATCTTAACCCAAATTCTTCCTCCTCTCATATCTCATATGACGTCAGTATTAAAGAATTTGTTGTCTGGAAATAGGCATCAGGTCCCCATGATTCGATCCATGTTTTATACGTATATACATTGGATCTCATCTCAACATGCTACACTATTGCCGAGGCGACATAATTTGTATTTCTTCTCTACTATATCAGCATTCCTGCTGCCTTATTGGTGAATATAAATGTCTCATCTTTGCATACTCCTCCTGAGTATCAAATGTGGTAGCTTGTGTGAGAGAGCCTACCTCAATTGTCTGTATGACATACTGGACATTGTATACTTGTACACAAACACATAAATTAATGAGAAAAATTGCATACTTCAATCATAAATTTAATACACAGTGTCTGCAATTTTACATTTTACGCATACCAATAGCCCTTACATGCTTCTCAAACATTTCTTTGCCTATTGGTTTAGTTAGGGGATCTGTGACCATACTCTTGTTCGATATGTGTTGTACATTAATCACTTTCTGTGCTACATAATCTCTCACAAAGTTATACTTAATATCAATGTGCTTTGTATTGCTACGATATTTGGGATCTTTTGTGTAGGCTATAACTGCAGTGTTGTCACAATATATTAACATAGGATTTGTACTCTTATTTCCAAATCCAAGGTGTTCAATAAATCGTTTCAACCATATAGCCTCCTGCACGCCATAGTGCAAGCCACAAACTCAGCTTCCATTGAATGCAGGGTTATGCACGTCTGCTTCTTGCTACTCCAACTTATGGCGCCATTATTTAGCAAGAAGGTATAACCGGAAGTTGACCGTCGTTTAACTTGCTTACATCAGTATCGGAGAATCCAAGAAGCCCAATTTGCTTCCTTGATAAGTTCGTTGTGCCCTTTAAGTATCACACGATCCTTTTCACAGCTTTTCAATTATAGTCGCCAGGATTTGACTGTTACTACTTAACAGTCCAACTGTGAAACAAATATTTGATCTTTTTCACATTATTGCATACATTAGACGTCCAAGGGTACTAGCATAAGGAACTATTTCCATTCTTTTCTTGGCTGACTCAGTTTTGGGACACATTTCAAGATTCAGGCTAATTCCAGTATATACTGGGGTGTCTAAGGAATTACAGTCACTCATGTTGAATCGCTCGAGAATTTTCTTAATGTAATTCTTTTGTGAAAGAGATAGACTCTCTTTGAGCGATCCTTTTGAATTTTAACTCCAAGTATGTACTCTGCTTCTCCTATGTCTTTCATCTCAAAATTTGATGACAACCATTCTATAACGGATACAATCAAATTTCAGGCTATTTCCGGCCAATAGTATACCGTCTACATTTATCGACAACATCACAAAGTTGTTATCAAATTGCATAATGTAGACGCAGTGGTCTTCCTCAATCATTTCAAAGATTGTATGAGGTTATCGCTTTGTGAAACCTCAAGTACCATTGTTTGGATGATTGCTTTAGTCCATAAATGGACCTTTTTGAGCTTACAAACTTTGCTCTCTAATCTTTTCTATACGAAACCAAAAGGTTGTTCCATATAGATTTTTTCATCCAAGTCTCAGTTTAGAAATGTAGTTTTCACATCCATTTGATGTAACTCCAAATCTAAACTATTTACTATTGCCAGAATTAGTCTTATGGAATTAAAGCGTACAACAGGTGAGAAGATATCCTCATAATCGATACCTTTCTGTTGTGTATAACCCTTCACTACCAGACGTGCCTTGTACTTGTCAATTAATCCATCTACTTTTCTTTTTTATTTTGAGAACCTACTTGTTCCCAATGACTTTTCGACCTTTTGGTGGATCAACAAGTTCCCAGACTTGATTCCTTTTCATTGAACCAATCTCTTCTTCCATTGCTTTCTTCCATTCATCTTTGGCAGGTTATGACAAGGCTTCTTTTACAAAACGTGGTTCATCATTTCCATCCGGAGTGACCATGCGTGCTTCCCCACTATTGGGAAGCATTTCTTAGGTACATTTTCCCTGTCACTCCTTCTTATAGAAACCTCTTATCTCTTTCGTTTCTCTTGTCTCGGCTTTTGTAAAGGCCTTTCTGAGCCTTCTGATCTCCTACTTAGATCGATATATTGAGATGATTGGGATCATTAGATCAATCTGTACTACCTTGTTCTTGTGTCTCATAAATAGATACTGTGCAATCTATCTCTCCTCTACTAGGAAATTCCCTTTTCAAAAATACAACATCCCTTGATTCAATTTCAGTTACTATTCCATTTTCATTTTCACCTATGAAAACGTATCCTTTTGATTCTTTTGAGTATCTTATAAAGATACATTTCTTTCCCTTAGGACCTAATTTCCCATACTTATTGGAATAATCATGAACGTAAGCAGTCGACCCCCAGGGTCTTAAGATAGTTAGATTTGGCTTGCGTTTTGTCCAGAACTCATAGGGTGTGGAAGTAACTACTTTTGAGGGTACACGGTTAAGTATAAAGGATGCTGTTAATAAAGCATCACCCCAATACGAAATTGATAGGTTTACTTGAGCCATCATCGACCTAACCATATCTAGAGGAGTTCCATTTCTTCTTTCAGACACTCCGTTCTGTTGTGGAGTGACAGGGATAGTTAGTTGCCTAATTATCCCTTTTTCTTCACAGAGCTCTTTAAATTGATCAGATAAGTATTCACGACTTCGGTTAGTACGTAATACTTTAATTCTACATTTCATTTGATTCTCTATATCATTCATGTATTGTCTAAAACTCTAGTGCTTTAGACTTTTGTGAGATCAAATAGACGTAACCATATCGTGAAAAGTCATCAGTAAAGGTAAAGAAGCACCAAGGTTCGTGCCTAGCCCTCACACTCATGGGACCACATATATTAGAATGGAGCAAATCCAATGGATTTTCAGCTCTAGTTCCTATACAGAAAGGTTTTCTAGTTGCCTTGCCAGCTAGACAATTTTCACACAAGGCCATTTCCATATTTAGAAACTCACCTAGTAAACCTTCCTTTACTAGTTTAATCATTCAATTCTGACTTATGTGCCCTAGTCTAGCATACCAGATATTCATGTCAACAGTTATATTGAAGGAGCTAACGAAATGCAAGTTAAAATCACTAATAACATCCATTATAAAGAACTTTCCTGAGAGGAAAGCTAAACCGTAAAAGGTCTCGTTGCTAAAAATGTCAGCAACTTTACCATGAAAGTTCACATCAAACCTATAATTCAAGAAAGATACTATATAAACTAAATTCTGTTGGATGTCCAATGTATGAAGCACATCATGTAAGATTAATGTCTTTCCACCACACAGAACTAATCTGCAGGTGTCTATCCCTTTAACCTCAATCTTTGCGTTATTGCCAACGTAAAGCCATTTGCATTGAAACAGCAATCGACGGTAATCTACGAAGGATCCCCGATCCTTCATTACATGGTCTGTTGAGCCTGAGTCTTTCCACTGTCATTTCGCTCAGGGTAATCCCTCGCGAAGTGACCCATCTTCTGGTAGGCGTAGCATTTGACCTTATTCAGGTCAACTTTCTTCATGTCGCCTTTAGATCATTTCTTCTTGAATTTCTTTCTGTCCCTTTTGATTCTAGGGACATCCTTCCTACCTTTTCCACGAAATTTCTTGCCTTTCTTAAAATCGAGCTTGGCATTGGAAGAGCCTGCATCCTCAGTGTAATAGGCATGCTCAGAAGTCTTATATGCCTCCAGGTGTTCATCCTCAAGCTCAAGGTGCTTCACAACATCATCAAAAGTGACGATGTCATCATTATGGGTTAAGTTGACTTTCACATGTTCCAAACTATTGGGAAGTGATCTGATTACAGCCTACACTTGCTGCTTATCAGTTAGTGTATGTCCAGCTTCTTGGAGCTCTCTAATCATGTTTGACATGTCTCGAAGGTGTTGCTTCATGGGTGTATTACCCCGAATCTTATATGTGTCAAACTTAATTGTGAACCTCCTAAGTTTGGTAGTTGACGTTCCACCAAACCTGTCTCTGAGAGCTGCCCACATGGCATGTGCAGTTGGATGTTTTTCATACTGACACATTAGGTCATTTTCCATTGTGCTCAACAGGGTAATTCTTACAATACCGTTCTTCCTTTTCCAAGCCTAGTATAACTCCAGGTTCCTCCTATGCTAGGCTGTAGTTCCAGCTTCAGGTTACACCAAAATAGTGGTCAGTGGCTCAAAGGCCTCATGTTCCTCCAATATATATATTGCACCTTGCGGTGCTAGATATCCCGGTTGTCACCATTCAGCTTATCCCCTTTATTCAACTTGGCATTATACTTTTTATTGCCATTTACTAGTCTGAGGTGACAGGCTATTTTTCAACAGATGTTTTCCCATAGAGCTGAGTTTTTGTCAATTATGTAGCACATCATAGTATGCAATGTCTCTTATTATTTTTGATAAGAAGATAATTTGATCACTAGATCTGTAATAAGGAGAATATGTTTGTACCTCCCATCACACAAACACTAGTAACTACATTATTTTTTTTCAAGAATTTTATATAAGCACTTCTTGAATCATCAACTTTTAGAAGTCTCGTTTTTTAAAAACTCCCACTTATCAAAAAGTGTAGTGGTGTGATATATCATGTGAATAACAATAACGATCTCACAACAATTCACATAAACTAAACATGTCACATTTCACAATGCATTTAGTCATAACCATACACCAAGTCATGTTCTAAACATATTAACAAAACATAGAGGGTAAACATATAAATCTAAAGCACAATACATCTTTAGATATTTACATTACAATAATCAACTATTTATTTCTTCAATCATTTAAAGTATTGGTTTTTGTTCAGTATAAATCTTGTTGTCCTCTTTACTACATCAACCCACGTGGTTGATAATGTGAATGTGCCTTAGCTCTAATTGCTGCACGATACTTCATCATGACATTCACATAGAATTCTGCAGTTTCACTGTCAGTTATGCTGTTGACATAGTGATAAACCCTTATCTTATATGCAGAAATTGCATTGATTTGAACCTCTTGGTGTGTAAATTGAGCTTAAATAAGTCAAATAAAGGCTATTTGTGTTAATGAGAAATAATGGGAATTAATTGCTAGTTTGAGATTATTTCTTTATCACCTCCTAGAACTCTCTAAAATTGCATTATTTCTTGAGTGAATGATATTATATATGGGTTCACTGTGCAGGACAAAGGAAAGCCAACGCTGTGAAAAAAGGAAAGGAAGCAACTAAAACAAGGACATTGAATATGCTGAAAACGCCATGTTTTGGCTGACCAAACAACAGAAAAAAAAAGAGAGACTAACCAAATAGTGGAACCAAAACCAGAAAAGAAAACAAACTGAACTAAATTAGTTAGCTAGCAGCAGTCTTTAATCCAATGAGATTCTTCTTTTTACCCAGAGCTCAATCTTTTATCCACCGTACATTCACTCTCTGCAGAGATCTCTGTAGTTCTCATCAATCCAACCCATCTACTCAGAACTCCCACACACTATCGCCGAAGGAACCTAGAGATTTGGTTCTCCATTCTGCTGAGCACAACAATCAGCACAGCTCCAGTCTATCCTTCACCACAGTCAGCCCGTTCACTCCACCTCTCAGATTCGAGTCTAAAGGGAAAGAGAGAAGATTCCAGCTCTCATGCATCTCTCCAGAAACAACCAACACATTTGAGGAGCAGCTTGGGTATTCAATCGCTGTGGGAGCCGATCGCCTTCCTTCTTCGTCTCATCATCTCCGTCTCACATCTCAAATCAGGAGGAGAAGGACTACATCTCACGGAAAAAGCCTGGTCCTCCATTCTAAACAGCACGATCTCATCTGTCGCTTGAGCAAGGACAACGAGGACCACATGCATACAACTCTAGCTGATCTAAATCAAGCACTACTCAGCAATCTTACGTCTCGAGAGTGTTTGGCAGTTTGTGGAATCAAGATCAACATCACCTTGCTGTTCTAATCAGCGGGATCTCGACAACTCACATACATAGTTCCGTTTGAATCCATCTCATCTACGCTGCTGCTGGTGTCGTGATGTCTGGTTGAACGTCCATCTTTCCAGGAGCCATGTCCGAGCCTTACTAGATACAAGGAAGTCCATTAAGCTTCACTATCTGTGTAAATTGTAATAATCTGTAACAAGATACCAGAAGTATTTGAGATTGCAACTTAGATTTTATCTCTTTTAAATGATAGCTAGGACTTTGTGGCTGAATCTGTTAATGATAGTTCAAAGATTGTTTTCTTAATTGTGACTAACTCCACTCAGTCTTCATGTTGATTAACTGTTAGACCTGAGTGTTGTGAACAAATCGTGAGTGGTATTGATTAATATCGCTTTTGGAAAGGGCTGAACACTATCTTTGTCGAATCTGTCACAATTGATCTAGCTATTATAATAGGAAGTGTAAGGAGAGAACGTGTATCAGTGGAAGGACAGTGAGG
>JANTPZ010008819.1:0-11404 GCA_025593235.1 Vachellia pachyceras
AGCTGGTAAGGTGTGCTCGTATGTTGGACTGTTCTGAGAAATATTTGACAATTAGGAAGATAACCAATTGTGTGCTCAGTGACCTCAATGCCTGTTGGTCTCCATTCAAATTACACGTTTGGTGTTAGATTTTGCTATCATCTCCTGTCTTCAGTTTGTGTTGGAACCGTTGAGGGGATTGTGTCCGGAAAAACCTCTGTTAGTTTGCTAATGGACTGAAAGTCAGGGATCGGTGGCATTTTAAGTGAAAATCCTTTGTCAAGGAATATTGTTAGAGATCCTTCATTGTGGATGCAATAGCTGAACGTTGCTGATCTAGGCCTTGACGTATTCTCAGGTAACTCCCTCCCCTCTGTGTCTGTGTGTGTGTTGCGGGCTAGTGGTTTACAATCTTAAGTCAAAATCATTCAGCGTTAGCATTTTACAGGGCATCATAAGAGTCTGTGTGTGCTGATATGTACTTTTGGAGGACACAGTTATGCCTAAAATTTACATGTGACTATTTTTACTTATGTCGTTCCAGTTCATAAACTGCTGGCAGGCATGCACTGCATTCTGGTGAGGCTGCGTAACATCACAAAAGGTTGTTTCTTTTGTACAGCATTGGATTTTCATGGAGCCTCCGTCAGTTTTTTTTTTTTTTTTTGTCATTTGTGAAGGTGGCCTATTTGCTTGCCTTTTTTACTAGGCATATAGGGGCCTTCAAGGAAAGAACACTCCTCCAGATTTGTACATTGTCACGGTCCAATCCAATTTGTTGTTAGGGGCATCATAGGATGTCTACTTTTAGAGGCATCCTAGCTGCTCCTTGTTTCTTGTAAATATCTTACCTCTTATTTTTCTTTTTCCTTTTTAATTGATCTGACACTTCAATTGCGAAAATTGTAACATTTCTTGAGAAATTATGTAGACCTTTGTAGTGTTTTTGCAGCGAAAACTTGTTATATAGGGAAATTTGGTATGCGGTTTGACAATCTTAATTCTTGTTCATGCAATTAATTAAAAGATCAAAATGGAATATTTTTGTGCCATTTTGTTAGTTTCTACTGGATACTGGAAAATTATTGATTGTTCTGTGTTTCAAATGCAATCCATGTATGGTGTGCTTCCTAAACTTGTTTGATCTCTTGGTAAGAAAAAAGACGGAAAAAAAGAAGCAAGCTAAAAATGCATGAAGGTATACATGAAATTGGTTTAAGCGTGAAGGTATAAATGAAATTACTTTTGTATCACTGCGATTACAAGTATTTCAAGTGTTTTTTTGGGTATTGATATGAATTTGAACACAGTACCTCACGTTTTGTTTTTGTAAAACCATCAGAGATAATGAGTTTATTTAGAACAACGTTTTTAAAAGTTAAACGTATATTCAATAGTGTTTTTTCGTAAAACGAGATAATCTCCTCCATATATTTACCTCGATTTGAGTAAAAGTGCTACTATACCGCACTTCAAACATGCGCAACAATGTTTTTAGGATTTTCATTTTTTTAAACAAGAGGCTTAAAGGCTAGAGATTACATAAATTAAAATCTAAATGGGAATTGCTCCCAGTGACTCATTGGACACTAGAGATCTTAAATGCTCAGGACATGTGTCATACACTATCAACCTCGTCAGTCCCTCTTTAACTAGTGCATCAGCAAGTTCGTTCTACTTGCTTGAAACATACATGATTCTTAGCTCCCAATTATAATTCAGGAGTTGCCGAATTTTTAAAGACATCAAACTACATGGTTCCTTGAGCTGCTGATCCCTCATCATTTCCACCAGCCCCCTTGAGTCTGACTCTAATATAATCCTTCTAAGTCCCAAATCTCACGCCAAAGATAGACTTTTGAACATAGCAAGCTACTCAGCCTCCATCATTGTACATTGACCTAGAGACTGTGCGAAACCTGTTACCCATTTACCTTGATGATTGCGAAATACTCCTCCACTCCCTGCAATGTGCTGAGTTGAAGAAACCGCTCCATCTACATTCACCTTTATCCATCCCAACTTTGGTGGGCTCCATTTTGGCTGAGCTGTTACTTGTCTACCTTCGGAAGACTCCTCTTGTATTGACACATACCTTGTCCACCCGTTTACTATATGGGCCGGTTGATCAATTGGTTTCACGAAATCCTGCTCAAATATTTGTTGGTTCCACCATTTCCACAGCCTCCATATGGTCACTCCCCAAATTAAGTTCCAAACCCCATTTTCACCTTTCCCCAGTTCTCTTTTCAGATTCAGTGCAAACCGGTTTTTCAAATGTACTGAAAAGAACGTTGAGGCATGTTGGGGATCAACCAATTGCACCCATGCATGTTTTGCATAAATACAATCCCTTAGAATATGTAGAGTATCCTTGCTGCCATCATTACAGTGTTGGCACCTATCTGGCGTGGAGGACCATTTGCTTCTTCACATGGCACTATTTTCATGATTAGGCCAAAATGTGGATCATCCATGGACCGGGCTTCATTTATTAGTTTCATAGTGACTTCAACGTTTGATTAATAAAATAGTGATTTCTGTTATGAAATTATATAAATGTGAATGTGTACAAAGTGCTTTGTATTCCTCTTAGGATTCTCTCACTCTCAATACCAAATTCCATAACCTCCCACCCCTTATTATTCTCATGCTTAATGTCATACATCCCATAACCTCTCCATCAATGGTTTGTGAAGAGTTTCATATGGTTAATGGCATTATATTTGCCTTCATTTCTTTGTAACTCTATGTGTACACTTTAATGGTTGTGAGCCTATAAATAGAGGCAATGTACAAGGTATTGGGAGGAATGCAATGAAATGAAAGAGGGCTCCTCTTTATTCTTCTCATCATCTTTCTTCTTCAACTACTCTCTTATATTTTTCATATATGCTTCCTTACTTCTTCTCTCAATTTTCTCTTCTACTATTCTCTTCCTCCACTCTCAAATTCTCTAATTTTATAACAATTTCAACGTATTTTATCCTTTTTTAAAAGTTTTGGATGTCGATTATTTATTTTTTATATATTTATTTAATTATTTAATATTCTGAATTATTAGATCAACTCCTAATGTGTCACATTCTTTGGCAATGGGCCATTCTCCAGACCGAATAACTTATCTTCTAATAATAAATTAATATGATTATTTGCTTAATTTTTTTCCTTACTTTATTTTTGTCAAATGAGAATATAGTTGAAATGATAGCATCAAATCAAACGTGCTATATTTAAAATTTTAAAAATTACTGAAAATCATCCATGGTAAGTTTTACTTCCCAAAATTTCGATAGTGCATGAAATTTCTCTCGAGTGGTGTGGTGGCCGACATAAGAAAGTACAATAAAGCAAAAATAAAACTTTTGAGAAAATTGCCCAAAGGTCCCAAGCAACAGAATTAATCACAAAATGGTCTCAACGATTCATAAAATTACTATAAAGTCCCAGTAGTAGCTGTTGAGGTTGTTAATGAACGCTAATAAAGTTGTTAATGACAACCTTAGCAGTTACTCCTGGAACCTTATGGTAATTTTATGAATCTTTGTGATAATTTTATGGTTAATTCTGTTGCTTCAAACCTCTGGGTAATTTTCCCATAATTTTTCCCGCAACCTATATTTAATTGTTTTCCAAAAGGAGGATATTCACATATAACACAAGATCTGAGTTTTGTGGCATCTTGAGCAATGTAGCCTTTTTATTGAGCTGACGTTGAGATTTGTTTGCAGGCAAGTTTCAAGGTTGGATTTTTTTTTTTTGCAGACAATCTGGTATTCAAAACCTACCTCACTTTATATTAAAAGGATTTGTTAAGGGTTTGTGTAACGCCCCATATTTTAACCGAAAATTCCATTGGACCCAGAAATGATACATTGAAAGAATCTTTTGAGTCTTCTAATATTAATAGGTTGATTGTTTCGCTCCTGTATCTTCCAAAAGGAATACTTAACGAAGTTTTTACCATGTAAAAATTAAGAGGATTTGAAACATCGATTCATTAAAACTTATTCTCAATCCAACCAAAATACATGTCATTAGCAGCGATCTAGAATCTTCCCAAAATATCAGAGTAATTAGAAATTAATATGGAAGTCTTAGAGTCATGTCAATTTAAAATGATAGCATGTGTCTAAGAGCACAAGAGAGCCAACAAGGCTCATCCCAAAGGTGCATTCCCTTGCTGCCTACTAGAACAATCACCTGAAAAATGTTAATATAATGGGTGAGATTCCACGCCCCAGTAACTACTGAAAATTTTTACTACACACAAGCAAACGACATACAATTAAAAAGGAATAACCGAGTTACAAATACTTTTGTATATGTAAATATTATCATATAAACAATTTTCATATTTTTCATAGTTTGTACTCACAATCATTATCATAAATCATGTGTATTTATGCAATATGCAACCATCCTTATAACACCGTCCAACCTTATTCCGCTGACTGGAGCCATAGGCTAACACATAGTCCAATAGAAACTTATCTATGTAACTGGATTGTCTCAAACTCACCAGTTTCTTAAAATACACCCGGCCAAAGGTATAGAGCTCAAGTCTGGACTATGGCTCCCCTCCTTAAAAGAGAACCAAGGATGCGTCACATGTCCCACAATTCCAATATAATCCTGGCCAAAGGAAAGGCACAGAAAAAGGGGCCCTATAAATGTCATCCACTGTGCACCGAGTGATGGCTTATCACGTAATAAAATCTCATCATACATATTTCTCCTCCATATTCTAACCCAATCACAATGCAACCGCCATGACAGTTATAAAAATTTTCATGCCAAACTATATATTGAAAACTTTAAATATTTGCATTTATATAATTTAGTTCAAAAATGCATAAAACATAGTTCAATCACAATTTAATCATATACGGTTCACAAGTATATAGAAGAATATTCAAAGTTACATGTAGCTCTCAAATTTACGGATAAGCACACATAAGAGACACTTCAAAATTCTCAACGAGAATCTATAAAAAATCACACATAATAATTTATATCAAGATGCTAATTAACCTATTCTAAAAATTGCTTCAAAGATAATCTAAATACTTAAGACTACCCTTTACACCCATATATTTTTCAAATTTGTAAACTGTCTTATTTATTCATATGTAGCAAATATATATACATATTTTGTATGATATAATTAAATTTTAATTAATTTTTTTAATTTTACAGGGAAATGACCACACACCTTCACACACCCTACACTTACACATTTATATACTCACATACATCACATATTTATACACCCGCAGTGTGGCCTGCTAGAAGATCTATTCTTGTTGTCTTTATTTTTTTTCAGAGTGTACACATATACCCACTCATATATCCATATTTATATATATATATATATACACACATATACTTTTTTATATCATAAAAAACAATAAAAGATGATGGAAAAAAAACGTGGGTTCCAAAAAAATGCACCCATAAACATATTTTTTATATATATACACGTATATATTATATATAATGGTATTGTATATAAATATATGTGTTTTACAAAAAAAAGCGTACAACTGGGCTCTCTTATTATATATATTAATATGTATTTATTATTATTTTTTATAGAACTTACATTTGTTTTTGCATATATATATATATGGATATATATCAAGACGTGTAAATTTTAACATATATAATATATGTATGTGGGTGGTTAAATCTTGTAAGTTAATATCTTTTTTTTATATACTTATGTACTACACGCACAGCAGCAAATCAAACCACACATACTCATATATATAAGTATTGACCAATTTTATTATTTTCTTGATGGGACAAATGGTTTTGATGGGTGAAGATGACATAAATGAAAGCAAATCAACTGTGTACAAAAGCAGGGGCTAAGTCGTGAAATGAGAAGGAATATGCATTAAATGATTTGACCATACAATAGACTTGATAGGTGAATGAAAATCTTGAGTATTCCTCTTTTCGCTTTGGAGCTGACTTGTGGAAGATGAAAGTGAGAAGAATTGACAAGACAACCACACCGCAAGAAGGAGTATTTGTAGCACAAGAGCTGTAACTTTGGAGACAATAACAGAGAGCAAGAAGATAGAACCTATACTGTAGCAAGCATTGTAGCCGCGGCACTGTAGCACTGTTTCGCTTTGAGGTGGAGGGGGAAATGGTTTTATATAGGAGTAGGGTTAGAATTTTTTTCTTTTAAATAAAATAATATTATATATATTTTAAAAAATGAAAATAGTAATTATAATAAAAATTATTATTCAGACAAATTTTTTATTTATTTTAATAATAAAATAAGTTTACACATATATAATTAATTATTATTTATTATTATTTTCTTTTTAAATGATCTGACTTTGATTCTCCTTTTGAGTTTTAATTTATTTTATTCTTTAACTAATTAAAAACCTAAGCAACAACTAACTATAAATCCTAAAATAATAATGTTATAGTTTGGATTAATTCGAATCAAGTCAGTTGATGCGATAAAACTCTACCACTACCACCAAGTATTTAATACGACCAGAGCTTGAATTTGAGACATTTGATTAAGCTATTAAAAACCTTTACCAATTGAATTACGTGATTTACAATTTAAAGTTGTAATTTTGATCAGGCAAGAGACCATTTCCCCCTTTTTTGATAATAAAAAGTTTAGGTGGGTTTGGCACCGGTCCCCAACCAAGGTCAGGGCACAACCCCAGGGCTCTTTGAGCACTTATAAGGTACTTACAAGAATGCCTACCAAAGGAACTCTCACAATGGCAAAGGGAATCGAACTTACCTCCTTATGCGAGTTAACCCAGTTCCTTACCATTTATGCCAGCTCTCATTGGCCCATTTCCCCTTTTAAAGATAGTCATCACAACATAAGTATTATGCCACAAAAAGCTCCAGTCTCATGTGTGAAATGTATTATTAAATGAACCATTCAGTATGACCTAACATTGTTATTTTTTACAGTTAGACCCATGCTATTTTTGTATACGCATATTTTTTTTTTTTGCCAGTCAAGAAAGCATCATATTAAAATCAAAATGAGCACACAAAAACTAACCAGTACCAATCCAACAAAATAAAGCTAAAGGAAACAAACTGGGCTCAGCCCAAGCTAAACACAGGAAAGGACAAACATTCAAAAGCATAACAATGCAGCAGGGAAAGACTTTAATGCCAACAATCAAGAAGGCATTTGTCTACAACGGAGCTCGAAGTACCTGAATAAATAGGTAAGAGCAGTCCAATGAAGCTTTAACGAACCAATCGGTTGCCAAATATGCTTCCATGGGAATACATACAAAGTTATGGTTCCTAATCAATTTCCTTGATTGATGAAACTCAAGGAGGACACTGATTATAACAATAGATGACAATGCCCTCTCATGCATATTATAGATGGTAGAATCACCACTCCAGCCCCAAGACGAATGATGATTCCATACATACTGAACAGGCTGTGCCAAAATAAGAACAGTGTAACCAATTACACTAAACAAGCACATGTCAAGCCCTCGATGAACAGCATGTACAGCCCCACTGAACAGACCCAAGATAATGATTCTACCTTTACCATCATATAAACCTTGCCTTTGAATAACTAACCGCAAACACATCAGCCATCATGCAAGGGGTAGCTACCTCAAACCAATCAGAACTCTTGTTAGCAAAAAATTCAGCAGCCATAAAACTTACACTAAGAACTTCCATTTCTTTTCTTTTTTGCCTCACCCCATTCCACACCAATACAACCAATCTAGAGACAACAAGTGTAATAATCCTCAGTTTAAGGCATGCTTTGATCATATTGTAATTACTCCTAATTTCCTTGTAATGGCTAATGAACCTTTCCACTAATAGTTTCAACACTTCATTATAATTATCAATGCTTAACATTGTGTATCCACCAGCCACATCAGCCCCACTACCCTTCTGAGCCTTCAAAACCATACCACCCTTATGAGGATCTTCATGAATATTAGGAGAACTACTTACCTCAGAGTCCCCCACGTTCAAAATGCACTTCTTTGAAGTCCCCTGTTCTGCTTCCACGCTTCCTAGACTTCCATCAGTTTGAACCACTCTGCATTCATTAGATTTCCATTGCAAAACATAATAATATATAACTGGAACCTAAACCTGCACAGCCCCATTTCCCCCACCAATCCCCTGAGTCGAGCATGGCGTCATCGGCTGCAAGCTCCTCCAATGCTACGGAAATGGGATCTACGGCAGAGGAGGCATTAGTAGGTGGCAGAACTAATTCAGCAGAACTGTTGGGCCACAAACCATTGTTTCCACAGCTCCTCCAATCCTTGATGCTGATTCGGCGTTGGAAATCAGAAGAGAGATGCAGAATCAAAACAAATAAGCCATGGCCCTCAAACATTCCAGTGGCGACACCATTAAGTCAAATCGTGAGTCCATCCATTGTAACACCATCCGGGAAGTCACGAAACCTCTAATCAACTACCGCCTTCGCCATTACACTTGCCCTCTTTTGACAGACTCCTTGAAACCCTGACCTGCGAGAGTCCATGCATTGTAACACCATCCGGGAAGTCACGAAAACAAAGAAGAAAAAGATCCTTTAAAAATGAGGAAGAGAACGATGGACGAACGACTTCCACGCTCCAACTTGGCACCTCGAAAACGAAACCCTAGCAGAGGGGAGGAAAACCCTAACAGAGAGGGGAGTGAGGCTTTGTATACGCATATTTAACTTAACATTTTTACTATTATTTTAAATGTTCATGGGTATTTTTACACTTCAGAAAAGGTATATTGTGTTAAACGCATTTGTGGTAAAAAGATTATAGATATTTTTACATCTTAACCCTATTTTGTGTGTTTAGGAACTTCGTTGGGAGAAAGAAGTTATGGCTTCTGAGATGATTTTATGGATTTCAAGATGGTTTTTATAGGTTTCGAGAAAGAGCCATAACTGGAGTGTTCAAACTACTAGTCGTGCATTCCTCTCCTCCCTGCCATTCTTACGCTCTCCACTTCACAATCGTCTTCCTCTATTATGTTTCTTTGCTTTTGCAAGAGGGGTACATTTAATTTTGAAGGAGTACCACTTTGTTCCTTATGAGTGGAAGCGGAATCACTCTTAAGTGCAGTATCTTCAAATGCAACTTGGATAATTTATTCATGTAGATTATCCAACAACTTAATGGAAACATTGTGCATTAGGCCACCCTTTATCCCCATTACTAATTTGAATATATTAGAGAAGTTAGCTATATTAGTTATTTATAAGAATTATGGATTCATTTTCCTAAGATGCCATATTTTATTATGACTACCATTAGATAGAAACCCCATCATGTATATTCCATATATATACTTTGAAATAATATTATAAATTTGAAAGACAAAGTAAATTATGGTCTTATATTTAAAACTAAATTTAACTCCACATTTAATCTTATATTAAGAATCGAAAAAATAAAATCTTTTATAGTTAAATATGAGCGTGTGTTAAAAAAAAAGCCTTTCCTTGTTTGAAATTGTTGCATGGCTATGAACGTTTTATGTTGCTTGAGGTGCACGCAGCCACGACATCGCGACCTTGCCACCACTTGTGTTTGGCGAGAACCCAAGCAACTGAACGAAGGGGAAACTATTTTGAAAATAATTTTTAAGATTTTGAGGTAAAATTTAGGTTTTAAAGAATAGATTTTGAAAAATAGCTTTTATAAATTCTGAGGCAAAACCTAAGTTTTGAAAAGTGAATTTATGTTTGGGAAGTTATTAATTTTTACGGATTCCAAGATAAAAAAGTTGGTAGGAAAAAGGAAAGAAAAGAATGAAAAGTAGGAAAGATGAAAGAGGAAAGAGAAGAAAGAAAAAAGTAAGAGAGATGAAAGAGAAAGAAAGAAAAAGTAAGAGATAGGAAAGAGGAAGAAGGAAAAAATAAGAAAGAGAAAAGAGAAAGAAGAAAAAAAAGTCAAAAAGAGAAAAATATAGGTTTCAAACTAAGGTTTTTAAACCAAAATAGCTTTTCTGAAAATTTTTTATATTTGGACTAAACTTAAGTTTTGAGATAAAATCTAGGTTTCTAAACAAAACCTAGATTTCAGAAATAGGAGGTAAACAAGTCCTAAGTATATGTGAGGATAACATTTTGAAGTAATATTTGTGCTGAATCCTATTAAATTTTTGTTTTGAAGATATCTTTGTGTATATTCAAAAAAAAACTGAGTAGAATATAGTGACATATTCCTTTTGTTTTTTTATTAAACTCATGCAAAGATATCTCTTATGTTTATTTTAGTCTAATTTTTAACAAGATTGCATTCAAGATTCTAAAATACTAAATTATTTGTAATTGTGGAAAATTTTTAAATTATTATTTTTATCTTATAATCTATTTGTTTACTCTCTCCAATCTAATTGAGTTATTGACTAATTTATCTCTTATCATATTAAAGTCCCCCCTCTCTCTTACAATTGCGTTTGAAATATTATGTATTACAAATTAAAAAATTACCAAATAATTAAGTATACATAAATGAAAAAACTTAGAATATGTTTTTGCGGTGAAAATAAGTTTCACATTAATAAAATAAAGGTATAATAAGGGAAAGAATTTAGAATATGGTTAAAAAAATTAAGAGGTATCCATAACCTCAATGATTATCAAACAAACGTATGTTTAAAAATAGACATTTCCTTTCAGTAATTAAGATACAAGTGAGAGAGACCACTCTAGAAATTTACTTAACTCTTAAAAAACAAAAAGGAAATTTGCAATCAGGTCTGAAATAAGAAAATCATAAATAAAATATTTTAAAGATTCAAAAAATTGTCATAAAATCTTAGAAGTAGTTGCTGAAGTTGTCATTAACAATCTTACCGGTCTTCATTAACAATCTTAACAGCTACTTCTAGGACTTTAGGGTAACTTTGTGAATATTTGAGACCTTTTATTCATTAATTCTCCTATTTAGGACTTTATTGTAAATTTTCCAAAAAATTAGACCTTATTTTTCCTTATTTTGTTATTTACTGAAAAATTGTGTATATATATTTTAGTAAAGCAAAGTTAATATTTAGTACGCTTGTATGACTGAGCGTTTGGAAAAGCTAAATATATGTTTAACAGTGTTTTTCTATAAAACGAGATAATCTCCTTCACATATTTATCTCGATTTGTGTAACAATATTTCTCTACCTCATAGCCAAACAGCACAGTAGTATGTGGTAATAAAAAGAAAAAAAATCATGATTACCAAAAAAAAATGCAAAGGACATAATGGTAATCCGGTAATGGTGTTATGGGAGAAAGCTGTGCCGCTCGCCCGCCCGCCCGCCCGCCCGCCTGCCTTTCTGTTCTTTGCTAGGCGGGCGACCATTTTCCTGGCTGTCGATTTTGAACGCGTTGCCGTGTTTCTCTGGCAGAGAAGAGAAGCACAGAGAG
>JANTPZ010008820.1:0-12527 GCA_025593235.1 Vachellia pachyceras
ACTCAATTGCAACAACCACAACAGAGAATGCATCCTCCTCTTCAGCATTCTCCGGGCTTTTTATCAGGTTTCCCATCTCATGGTGCACCTATGGTTGGCAAGTATGAACAGATGCTTGGGCTGATCGATCCGAGAGATCAAAGACCAAAGTTAGCACCCAAAATTAGACAGAATTTTCGGTTTCCTCCACAAGGATTTGATATGGGTTTCCAGAGGAGTGAAAGTGGATGGCCACAATTTAGGTCCAAGTATATGACAACAGATGAGATTGAAAATATTCTTAGGATACAGCTTGTTGCAACACATAGCAATGACCCCTATGTAGACGATTATTGCCACCAGGCTTGTCTTGCAAAAAAGTCTTCTAATGCTAAATTGAAGCATCACTTCTGTCCAAATCAAATTAGGGAACACCCTCCACGAACCCGAGCTAATACTGAACCTCATGCTTTTCTTCAGGTTGATGCTTTAGGGAGAGTTCCGTTTTCATCAATTCGCAGGCCCCGTCCTCTTCTGGAAGTTGATCCTCCAAATTCTTCTGCTAGTAGCATTGAGCAAAACATTCCAGAGAAACCCCTTGAACAGGAGCCAATGCTTGCGGCTAGGGTTACCATTGAGGATGGTTTATGTCTTCTTCTTGATGTAGATGATATTGATCGTTTCCTACAGTTTAATCAGCTCCAAGATGGTGGAATTCAGTTGAAGCAGCGTCGACAGGCTCTGTTGGAAGGACTTGCTGCATCCCTTCAATTAGTTGATCCACTGGGAAAGAATGGGCATGCAGTTGGGCTTGCTGCAAAAGATGATTTTGTTTTCCTGAGGATAGTTTCTTTACCCAAGGGATGGAAACTTCTTACTAGGTACCTTAAATGTCTTTTTCCAGGTGATGAGCTTATGCGAATAGTCTGCATGGCCATCTTTCGTCATTTAAGGTTTTTATTTGGTAGTTATCCATCTGACCCAGCTGCTGCAGAAACTGTAAGTAATCTTGCTGGGGTTGTTTCAAAGTGTGTCTGCGGAATGGATCTTGGAGCACTTAGTGCTTGTCTTGCAGCAGTAGTTTGTTCATCGGAGCAGCCCCCTCTACGTCCCCTGGGAAGCCTTGCTGGTGATGGGGCTTCTTTAGTTTTAGTATCTTTGCTTGAGAGGGCAACTGAAATTTTAACTGATCTTCATGCTGCCAGCAACTGTAGTATGGCAAATCGGTCGCTTTGGCAGGCCTCATTCGATGAATTCTTTTCTTTTCTTACTAGGTATTGTGTGAACAAATATGATAGTATTGTGCAATCATTGCTGACGCAAGGGACGCCAAATATGGCTGCCATTGGGTCAGACGCTGCCAGAGCCATTAGCAAGGAAATGCCTGTTGAGCTCTTACGTGCTTGTCTTCCCCACACCAACGATCACCAGAAAAAGCTATTACTTGAGTTTGCTCAACGCTCTGTGCCCGTTGCCGGATTTAATAACAATTCTGGGGGCAGCAGTGGTCATGTGCACTCAGAGTCGGTGCTGAACTAGTAATATACTTGGACATTCAAAGAAGGAAGCATGATTTTGAATTAAAATGTGGCAGTAACTGTCATAGGGAGGATCTCGTTTTAGGTACTTCTGTATCATTCTGATGTGGTGGAAGCATTAGTTGCATCTATTACGGAAAATTGTAGCCTCTTATTTTGTTATATTGACAGAGGATTCCATGGAGCATTGTGATATTTGCAGCCAGGCCCATCTGTATCTTAGAGTTGGCTTGATTTGTTTCTCTTGTCTTTTTATTTTTCTCTTGACAGGGGAGATTATTGTTTTCTACTCTGGTTTCTAGAGCGCAACAAGTGGTTAATATGTACAAGTTTTAGGCTTTATGAAGTTGGCTTCCCATGTTCCTTTACTATTATCATACAAAGGCATGGGATTTGGTTGCTGCATGAATGCTTACTTGTGTAGGAAAACCCTTCCCTTCTAATTGAAGTGGCTTTTTTGGGGTACTCAGTTACACAGCCAGATGACAGGTTGGCTTGACAAGCTTTTTCTGAATTGCTGGTGAATGCTGTAGCAAAGAATGTACTGTTTTGAATTTGGTTCATTGTATGTTGCATTTATTTATTTTTCCTTGCCACCAATTTTTTGTTGGTCTGTGACTGCATTGATCTGTCTTGCTGTCTCATTGTTGGGTTTTCTTCGATATCTTGATATAGTCTTATCTGATTTTTACCTTGGTCAGCTATGAACATTAATTATTACATGAACTTGGAGCCGTCATGCATGTAATTTTCTATGCTGTTTGTTTTGTTCATTGAGATTAGAACTCACTCCTAATTTTAATGCCCTGTTTGGTATGATGGAATTGGACTCATATAAATGGAAATGGAGTCCAATTCCATCATACATGTATGTTTGGTAGCATGGAATTTGTCACAATTCCATTTCCATATCCATCTCAAACCCTCAAAATGGCTTTCATCCAAAATGCTTAGTTTTGCATTTCCACCGTCCAAACTCCATTTTTGCCCCCACCATCCAACAGCGAAATCCTCCAGTAGGCACAAAAGAAGCATCGAGCTCCATCCAAAAAGCATCATCGACGAGCACTTACTTGGTGACGACCTGGTGACGCTGACGGCAACCTCTGGTGACCTGCGGTGGCGAGCTCTATCTTATCCACCAGCAAGAACCGCCCTTTTCTCCTATTTGCTTTTCATGTCCTATACCGGCGAGCTTCATCGTTGGCAGTAAGGGAAGATTGTGGCGTCTTCCATCAAGACGGACGGTGATGGTGCACGACCTCCATCGTTTGCGATGACCACCATCATGACGGTGATGGCAGGCGCCCTCCATCGTTGGTGGCGACCATTGTTGGCAAAAGATGGTGGCATCCTCCATCGTTGTGCTCTCTCTCTCTGCTTGTTACTTTGTCATCTCAATCTCCGGCGGCAACAATGGAGGTCTTTTTTTTTTTGCCAACGATGGAGGTCCCGGCTTGTGGCTGTGCGAAAATGAAGACGGAGTATTTTCATGAATGAGTTCTAGGCCTAAATGAATACTGGGTTGTGAGAGTTGGAATTTTTTAATTTGAAATATAAAAGGGTATTTTAGTCTTTTCATATAAAAAGCAGGTTCCAATTTCATGCCATACCAAATGCACTTTTAAACTCTTTACCCATCTCCATTTCCATATTCATTTTCATTTTCATCAAAATCAATTCCAGTATACCAAACGAGGCATAAAAGTTACGAGGTTGTATTTAAATTTAATTTATCTCTAATATTTATCATCTTTATCAAATTAATTTATTTAATTTATAAATTGACATATAATTTAATCTTATACATGAGTATCTTAGGGAGATCAAGCATTTGTTATAATTAATTTATCTTAACTTCATTAATATGTTTTGTAACTTTTATATTAGGGAGTAGATTTCCTCATAATCATCTTTCTCAGTATCTTCTCATAATCACATATCCACCTGGAGATCAAATAATGAATAGTCCAGATTTAAGATTTTATAAAATTCTTATTGTAATACTTTATAAGTTAAAATTTTTGTTATCTTGCATATGTTGTAGTTATAAATTATGAAGATCATTTTTTAGTTGTTTAAATTTATTTATATTTATAATACTAATTTTGTAGAATATTAAATTTGTATACTCTATTTTTATTTAAAGGCAATGATGTAATTTTAAGAAAATATTGAAGAAAGATGATTTTAAGAGAAGTAAAACCTTATAAAATATTATATAATGTCCATACTTTATGAAAAAATGAATCAAATTAGACTGAAATTGAATCAAACCAACAGAAGTTCAAAATCTAATATTCCCTTTGGAGATATATAATTAATATACATATGTTAGTAAAACCATAAATTAATGTGGTTAATAAAACCATAAATTAATGATTGTTAATAAATTTCATCCCGTCAAGTCTTGCATGTCTTTGTTTAAGCTCCTCGGTGGGAATATGTGGCTGGTAACGCAGATCACCCACTCCAGTACTCCTATTTATTTATTTATTCATTCATTTATTTCTTTTTTTTAAATGACAGTCTATTCAGGATTCGATCTCTCTCTAGATTTAAGGTCAACGACTAAGCCATTATTCAAGCGCTGGTCAACTCAAGCTCTTCGCATTGTTTTTTCCATTCCTTTTTTTTTAATTTTAAGAGAATAAATATTTATGAGCGTTTTCGTGCAATGACTTCAAAAGCCTGCACATTTCGCAATTGGCTAGACAAAATCCTTACCTTTATGGCTACAATCTTGGATCTTCAGATTTTTTTTTATATATATATATATATATATGCGCTCTCTCTCACGTACACATTGGAAAGTTCTATGATGTCCTTGAAAAGGTGAGCGGCAAAATTTAAGTACAAGTAATGAAAGAGAAATACCATCATTAAAAATTTAAGGTCAAATGAATTGTCTCAAACCTTTCCCTGAGAGCACCACACAATTTGGCAAAAAAAAAAAAAAGGTTTCAATTTCAACCTTAGGCTCTGATGAAGTTTTTTTTATTTATGTAAAGTTTAGATGATTTGAATTCCATGTATTTACCACGAATTGTCCACCACCGACCAGTTTCTGACAGAGCAAATTTCAGAGATCAAAGCCAAAACTTTTAAACTTCTGGACCAAAACCTAAATTAGATCAAATTATAAGAACCAAAAGTAGATTCCACTAGCCCACATAAATATTGATTATACCCAGTTATCAAGCCACATTAGCAAAAATAATGGCGTCAGCGATACATCATTAATTTTAAAGATGTTAATCTTTAAATTAAGTAATTTTAAAACTATATGGATTAACGTTTCAAACGAATTAAAATTCAAGAACAAAAAACAAAATTTTAAAACTATATGGATCAAAACCTAAATTAAATGAAACTATAAGGACCAAAAATTAGTTTAACATTTTTCATAAACCTAACACCATTGCAGATGAATCTATGCACCTGGTGTCCTATAACATACACACATGTGTACTCGTTATTGAAAGTGGAATTTGATATTTATGCATTTGAAACTATATATACTATCTTTTTAAATTGATTAAAATTCAGGGACTGAAAACAAAATTTTAAAACTATAGAGGCTAAAACCCAAATTGAGAAAAACTATAAAGATCAAAAATCGTTTTAACCCTTCCCATGAACCTAACACCATTAATCTATGCATTTCCCGTCCTATATAACATACACACATGTGCACTCGTTATTGAAATTTGAACTTTATATTTATCCTTAGTTATTTTTTTAGGCTTTTTTTATTTTAAAAAGAAAAGCTCAATATATGAAAGATCTTTAAATTTCTTTCGGCCAACCGAAAGATTTATAAATCAAGTCTTATAGATTTAAGTGAGTTAGGCATATTTAAATGGTATACTTTCATGAATCTCATGTGTGTGATAGTGTATTCATTCATATGTTGTTTTGGAAAGTTATAAAGAATGGCCACAACAAGGTGCTTATACCCACAAGCACGTTCAACAGTGTTTTTCTGTAAAACGAGGCAATGTCCTCCACATATTTGCCTCGGTTTGTGTAAATAAGCCCATAAATACTTCTCCACCACTTTGCCAAACGGACCCAATGATTTGCAGTACAATTGCTGTGCTTAATGGTGGAAATGGATGAGAACGCAACAATTAAATAATGAAAGATTTTAGGACACGCGTCAATCAGAAGAACGATAGCTTGGGATTGCGAATTTTAAAAATGTGATGTGAAAATAAACTAATTTATTGGGATAAAACGAGCTGGAGAGAATATGCCAAGAGATGGAATAGAAGGTGCACGAGGTCAAGTTCGTCATTTTGACTATATTTATTTATGATTGCAAAAAAGTCTATGTCTATATTTGTGATAGAATTAGGGTGGGCAAGTGCCTAATTATATAAATAAAATGTTGATGAAAAATTCTTTGATTCAAAATTTATTTTTATAACTGAAAATATATTGAATATGATTTAAGAAGAGCTACTGAGTTCTTCAAACCAATTTTAAATATTTTATAATAAATTAAATTTTGTAATAGAAGACAATTTTTATCTATGTAAATCAATTGACTAAAATTTTAAAGAAATAGTTTTTGGGAAATTAGGAAAATTTTTAAAATTAAAATTTTATTAATGAGAATTATTTGGATTATAGTATTTCAAATTTTACAGAGTATTAATATTTTCTGTGAGTAAAAATTTATCATACCTTTTTTATCAATAAAATTTTCTTTGGGTATTTTTCTCCAATTTTTTCTAGTTTAAAAATTGGCTTTTTAGTTTTCCCCCAATAAAAATCTTGCTTATTATGTTATATATTCTCATTTGACAAGGCTGGAGAAGTGAATTTACGATTTACCCCCATGAAATTTTGCAAATCTCCGGTGAGGCGAAATGAAGTTAAGTTAGGGACGCGACCTCCTCCATAATTCACTCGGCTAATAAATTACGATCAATTTCAATATCTGCTTTCGTAGGGTTCCTCTCGAATCCATCTTTCTTTTTCACTCTGTTCCAAAACCAGCTCATTTTCTAATCCTTCCGGTGGGATAGATCTCTGCCATGAACTAATGTACTCAATTCTTTGTCCAGATCTTCTTTTCCCCTTTGCTTCCTAGCCATTTTAGCTAAAACATTTTGAGCAATTCAAGAGTTTCTCTTTCTGTATGAAGTTTTCCTTTTTAGCATTCCCTTTACTTTGTTGATCTTTTGCGTTTTTCTTTTTCTGGGTTTTCTTCCATAATCGTTTTTATGGTATACTGCTTATAGATATGGATGGCCTTGGTGCTGGGGGTGATATTCAAGATGCTCCCAAACCGGAGGGTCTTGAGCGATTGGGAAATGTTCCCACAGGTTTGCTTCTCCTTATTTATCTTGTCTGTTTATTTTTTTCACTGTCCCGGGTTTTTATTGCTCAACTTATTCATATAGATCCGTTTCAAGTCAGCCAATGATTTGAATTATAGAAAACTGGAAATATAGATTAGTCTAGAAGGTATAATTATGTATTTTGCACTTCTAGGTGTCTCTTTGTTTAAACAGCCGTGGTTGGTGGCACCATAAACTTTCACTTCATGGCCTGGAAAGTAACTGGTCCAAAGCCTGAGCTAGAGTTGAAGGTTTTGCAAATCCTAAGCAGTTTACTCAGTTGAACAAACTTCTCAATGAAAATTATTTTTTAAATTCCCGTCGTTTCTGTCTAGTATTTGCTATTGGTGGCTGCCGCGGCTAACAAATGCAGTGTATACTGCCGACTGCATTCCTTTTCCTTTTGCTCATATGATTGTGGAATTTCTTTGTTCACTCTGGTCGATTATTTTGGATGTTTTAATTTGCCACGTGGCTAATGTCAATAGTGGTGGCTTAGTAGTGATTTCGCTTGATTTCATTGCTATGTTGTGAAAAATTATTCGCATTAACATGTTGGAGGAAGATGCTCGACTTCATGCGTAGATTCTCTTTCAAAATTAAACTCCTTTTGCATTCTTATGATTTATCATCCTGATGTTATCCTTCTCTATTTTTATTTTTTTGGTAATGGCAGTTGTAGTATAAGGGAATCGTCCTTTATCTGTGGCACATATACTTTTTTATGTTGAGGAGTTACAAAAAACCTGCTGTGATGTATTGAACTGAAGATTCTTCTGTTTTGCAGGAGGTGCAGTATTTGATGCATCACAATATGCATTCTTTGGCAAAAATGTAGTCGAGGAGGTTGAGTTAGGGGGGTTAGAAGATGCAGACAATGGTTTGCTTGGCGTTGATCTTAATGAGGAGGAGTTCATTTTTAATATTAACAAAGAAGAGGTTGGTTTTCGACTTTTTAGAATTTTGATTATTTTGAATTTCCAGTAGCTAAATTTTTTGAAATTGAAATATGTTGAGCTTTTGCTTTTAGTGTAGAAGCTTGTGTCAAGCACTTGACGTCATTTTGATATGGAGCACGTCATTTTATAAATTGCTCTTGTTAAAGCCACTTGTCTTTTGTGGGATTAATCTTGTCTCCTGTTGTCCTCATAATGTTCTATTCTGGTCCTCCAAAACTTCTGAGAAGTAAAATCAAATCTTATTTTTCTTAAGACAAATTATTGAACACAATCTTCTCTGCTTTGTTTTGTTTTGTCCATGTCAATTTACTAATGCATGTATTATTCAAGTACATTTTCACATTCCGACATTGTCTCTTCCTGGTCAAGTAAACAATTCTATGTTGACTTTTCAACCTTCAAGAGGTGAAATTCAAGCTATGAGTTGGTTAGATGGCAGAGTTATTAGAGATCCTTGCTATATTTGGTTGCACATGGAGTTTCTACCATTAAATGCCTCTTTTTCTTAGGATATTTGATCCTGATCTATTGTCAAAGGGTTGGATTGGTGATTTGGAACCATTATAAGGGAGGGAGCTAACTAGACTTTGAGAACTAATAATGGAAGTATGCAGGCTGAGTCTATTAGTCTTGGTGGATCATTTTCTGTATCATAATCTGGGGCATGTTTGTAGGTGCTTCTTTTCAATGTATTGGGAGGGATTTTGTGCTAATCTATTTCTGATTCTTGGAGTGCTTTTATACAAGACAGAAAAAATTTGATCTTGTCTTGTAAACAAAGTTGATGACAGTGCGCTCAAAATTGGAAGTGAATCTTTATTAGTGGTTAAATTTCAATAGGCTAGTGTTCATTGAGCATATGGCCTTTTTTTCTTTAAGTATTCTTAAAAGAAAATGCTATCATTGTGGGGAAAATGTATTTTTTGTATGGCTTGAGAGCTGTTTTGCTGCTGTTTTAACCTATCTCCCAATTCATGTGTCAGATTGTTTTGGTGGTAGCATAACAGTTGAATTGCCAAAAGATTCTAGTAAAACCAGAATTTAATTGAGTTCAATTCTTGATTTCATTGTGTTTTAATAATCAATAAAGAAGTATATGTATTAACTTCTATGATGACAGACAATGAAGTGCTCTCTTGGCCTATCCTTTCTTATTTGTTGCATTAATTTTACCAGCTATTTAAATTTTTTTGCTACACTGTTAAAACTTGTTGAATGACTTTTCCTTTCACATTGCAGGCTGATGATGTGAGATCTCTATCAGATATTGATGATCTCAATACCACTTTTTCAAAGGTAAGGATGTTAAACAAATACATAATGGTGTCTCCGAATGCTTGAAATTTAATTGAATGAGTTGCTGAGAATTGTAAATCATGATCGGTTTCCAAGCTGTATCCATTCCTTTAGTAGGAAACCATTATATTCTGATTTTGTGCTTTATACACATGAATTAATTCTGTAATGATTCAAATCCATATGATTTAAGGGTTGGGACTGGCCAAAGAGGAAGATGGGAGTGTTTTGAATACTGTATGTTACCGAACCAGTGAACCTGCAGCTTCGTTGACAATTTTCACAACTCAGCATTTTTTTCCCTTTTTCTGTGAAACTGTTGAAGATGGCCGGTGGTTTTGTTTAATCCCTTAGCATATAGTGCGTAGTAGTTAGGATCCTCGTAATTATGAAAGAAATAGAGGATTATAAATTAATTATAGCTACCAACTCAGAAGATTCTTTTTCATATAATCATAATCATCATCGTTGTTATTTTGAGTTATATACTTTTTCATTTTAGAGCATTTATGCTTGTTGGTCAGGTAATTAATCTATGGACTGGAAATTTCTAAGTTCGAGAAGTTAAAGCTATACTTTACCGTCTGTTCATCTGATATAGCCATCCTGTGTTCATTTGCTTCTCCACATGTGTGCCATAATCTCCTTTGTTGAGACTAAATTCTTCTTTTTCACAAGACCAAAACCATAATTTACTGTATTGAATACCTTGGCTAGACTCTGACAATACAAATAACCTGTATAGAAGTTAACACTTTATTTAGGCTTGAATACTTGACAAAAGCAGTGAAAAAGGGCTTAGAGATTATATTTTACACTTGATGTTCATGGTCTTGGGATAAGAGGGGAACACGGGATAATAAGGATTTAGTTTTGTGTTGTTTTGGTACACAGCTCAACCTGTTATGTTTTCCTGCCATTTCTGCTTGATGATGATGATGATCAGTAATTCACTATATGTAAGATAAAAAAGAAGAAAAGGAAAGACGGCTTAGAAAAGAAATCATTAAATTTGATAGCTGTGTTTTATGGCATTGAAACCAAATAACGTGCTTTCTCCAGGAATAATTGTATTGTGCAATGCATGCATAATTTTATTCTTTTTCTTTTATATATTTTCTGGTAGCTTACCTTCCATTGTTGATAATCCATTCGTGTTCAAATTGACAGTCGATGTGTCATTGCATTCATGAGAATTAAATTAGGAAAATATAAGAGTGAGATTTAGTAAGTATACTATAAATAAAATATCAGCTTGCTTCCTTTAGCACATTTTTTGGTTGCAAGTAATTAGTTCTTTCAACGAGGTAGCTGTTTGATCCCTTTTTTTTGCAAGTACTCCAGTTATGCTCATACTTATTATTCACTTTTCTGTTATATTGATCATGGTCCTGCTATTTTTTATTGGTTATGTACTCTGCTGTGGGAATCAATAAGAATGTTACTTTTCTTTTATTTCAGTTGAACAAGGCTGTTAGTGGACCAAGATATCCTGGAGTTATTGGTGAACGGGGATCAAGAGAAAGTGGGTGAAGCATGTGTTCATTTATTCATTTGCAGCACTATGATTTTACATATTGCTTCTCTCATCTGAAAATTAAACTTCTTTAAACGTTTATCTAACATATGTAGTAAAGTTCATCCATTATATTCTGATGTCAACCCTTGCATGTGAGTTATTTCTGCAATGCATAATGCTGTTATGTGCAACTATGATCGTGGACTCATGGCTGCAAGATATTTGTCACCCATTAGTTACCAAGGGCATCATTTTTCTACGAATTGTAGGAAAGAAATAGTTCAATAAAACATTAGAAATGCTTCTGCTTGTGGATTATTTTGCCAACCCATAGTTCCATGATTGGTATTAGTGGCCCATGAGTTACAGGAAAGCACTCATTCAATAAAAACTCAAAATGTTTCTATTGAAAATATTAATTGAAGTGCCAATTTTTCCTTCACATTTTTTATTGTGTGTTTCATATACCATCTGACAAGGAAAATTATGTATGTTGGCTTTACCAATGGTTGTGAGAATTGCATTGATAATGCTGTTGTCGTTGTAAATTTATATTGGTTCATAAAGAATAATATTATTTGAAAAACGTTTTTTCCCTCCTTTTGGGAACTGAGTCTCCTGATGGTTTAGAGAGTCATGATGGTTACAAACCAATCACTTGTGAATTGGAGACAAACTTGTTTTGGACTATAGGCAACTCCACTGAAATCAAACCGTAGACTCTAACTGGTATGTATGGTCTGACTCCATAAAGCCACGCACCTGTCAGGGAGATGTCTAATTGTCTATGGATGTTATTTTGGATTCCTATGAAGAACATATGTCCATGATGTTTTAAGTAACCATGTATTGGCAGCATGATGAGTATATTGCTATTAGTTATTTGTATGCACCCTTTTCAATTTGACTGAATTGTTGATGCCTGCATGATATATCCAGGTTCTTCTGCTTCTGACTGGGCGCTAAGGGATGATGTTCCCAACTGGTTTGACCAGCATGCTTTTGATAGTGAAGGTCTCCATTCCACTCTCTCTCGTGAAGAACCAAAGCCCTTGTACAGAACATCTTCGTACCCTGAACATCTACGGCAACAGCAGCCCTACCCCCTCCAACATCGCTCTAGTGAACCAGTAAATTGGTTTGATCAGCGTATGTTTGATGTTGAAGCTACTCAGGAAGGTAAACGTTGGTCATCACAGCCACAATCCTCCTTGTACAGAACTTCTTCTTATCCTGATCAGCATCAGCAACTTCCTCATTTCTCTAGTGAACCAACTTTTGTGCCAAAGTCAGCCTTTACTTCTTATCCCCCCCTTGGTGGTAAGTTGGAGCAAGCTTCTCCAAATCATGTTACAAGTAACCTGATAACTCCTTATCATGCCGGCGGAACTCAGATGGCATTATCTTCACAGAGTCGTTCTCATTATTCCAATTCTTTGCTTCAATTGAGTGGACTAAACCATGGGTCTCATTTTAGTGGAAATATGCACCAATTTACAAGTGGATCTCCTCGGAATCATTGCATGCAGAATCAATGGATCAATCAGGCAGGGTTATATCCTGGAGATCATTCAAACCTTCTTAGTAATATGCTGCAGCAACAATTACATCTTCATAATGGATCCATATCTCCTAACTTAATGACTCAGTTGCAGCAGCAACAGCATAGACGGCATCATTCTGTACAACAGTCAGCAGGCTACCTTTCAGGTTTCCGGTCCCATTTACTCAACCCCCATCTTTCTTCTGGGTCATCTGTGATGAGCAAATATGATCATATGCTTGGTCTGGCTGATGTTAGAGATCATAGACCAAAATCAACTCATAAAGGTAGACATAATACTCGCTTCTCTCAACAGGGTTCTGATATCACTAGCCAGAAGAG
>JANTPZ010008821.1:0-12903 GCA_025593235.1 Vachellia pachyceras
TATTTGCATATAATGCTTACTAGTTTAATAATTTGTATGTATTGGTTGTCAAGTCAATTACTAGTTGCTCTCTCTTTAGGCAAGAAAAAAATGCAGCTATCTCATGTTTGGTTAATTACTGAACAAGAAACATGCTTGCTCTTTTTACATGAAAGATGTCTATTTATCAGTTTATTGTGATATTGATACATTGTGATTTTGCTTTTACGTTGAAATCTTTAAGAGCTGTTGAATACTTGAATTCCTCTTTCAGACTCTCAACTTCATTTGAAATTCTTTTTTTAACCAAAAAATTGAAATTCATTTAATTTTGGTGATCAAAGGTTTCCTGATTAAGTTTTGGGGTCAAATCATGATGGTCCAAGTATTGGTTGCAATGCTGGTGTTGCACTTCAAAATGTTGGCTCAAGTGCACTTCAAAATGTTGGCTCAGGTGCAGAACTAGCTGGGAACACTTTGTTACAACAATTTGAAGTAAATGTATTTTTGGCATTATGTAAATGTATCCGAAATACATAATGTAACTTTTTTGGTGTGGGTATAACAATATGTAAATGTATATAACATGGTATTAATTGTTTTATCACCAAGTGATGGGGTTGTTAATGATGATTACGGGTTGTAAATGATAGCTGGTGGGGTTGTAAATATCAGCTACATGGGTTGTAAATGACAGTTGTTGGAGTTGTAAATGTTAACTGCTTGGGTTGTAAATGATAGCTGCTTGAGTTGTAAATGGCAGCTGGTGGGGTTGTAAATGATGTCTGCTGGGGTTGTTAATGACAACTGCTTGGGTTGTAAATGACAGCTAGTGGGGTTGTAAGTGAAAGCGTATTGGGTTGTGAATGACAGTTGGTGGGTTGTAAATGATGCCTGCTATGGTTGTAAATCAAGCCTGCTGGGTTGTAAATGAAGTCTGGTGGAGTTGTTAATGACATTTGCTTGTGTTATAAATGGCAACTGCTTAGGTTGTAAATGACAGCTGGTGAGGTTGTAAATGAAAGCTGCTTGGATTGTAAATGACATCTGGTGGGGTTGTAAATGATGCATGTTGGGGTTGTAAATGAATCATGGTGGGGTTGTTAATGATAGTTGTTTGTGTTGTAAATGACAGATGGCAGGGTTGTAAATGAAAGCTACTTAGGTTGTAAATTAAGCCTGGTGGGGTTGTTAATAACAGCTGGTGTAGTTGTTAATTACAACTGTGGGGTTGTTAATGACTGATGGGGTTTTCCATAACCAATATCAATAAATTGGACAGCATGGTAGTATCGTGCAAAAGTGAACATAAAGTTACAAATGATATTATAACCAATGAAACCAGTTTTACACTTTACAAATGAGTAGCAATAAATTTACAACATGAAAGGAACAATTAAATGTGTACAATTAAAAACAATAATGGAACAACTAAATGATATTACAAAACCAACTACGTCAAAGAGATCAAATGGTCATCCCAATCATTAGTAAAATTCTTATAGAAAGCGGCATATTTCTCCTTTGCGATCTCTTCAGGCCTCCTTTGTGATCAAATGGTCTTCCCTTCTTTTTCCTTCTCATCTAATTCACTTTATCTGCAATCACAAACTATCTGATCATTAATACTATGAAATAATCAAACAAATCATATGAGCATTGCACCACCCAGGAGCAATTCTAAATACCTAGTTATTTAAGCTTTCATATTCCAGAGAGGCATCAAAGTCTTGAATCAATTTATTTATGGACCTGTAACCTTCAATAAACTTTGGCTCTCCTATTTATCAATTTAGAGCATCACAAGTCAGAGAAATTTTCCTTAACACTACATTCTCAGCAATAATTTCAGATCCTAAAACTTAACGGGTAAAGAATAATTGGAAGAAAAATTGTAAGGAAAGAGAATTGAGTACCTCTTCAAAGGATTGAGACCACTCCTTCCTCAATAACCCATAAACCACTGGCTCCTCACCATCAACCCTGGGATTATTATCAACATCAGCAATCCTCAAATTGATTTTAAAGTCTCTCATCCCCTCAATAGCAATATTTAGCTTTCCATTCGTCAATCCATCCTCACACCCTTCAACCTCCCACTCACTCCCACAATGATTTCCACCAGTCCCAGAAGCTTCCTGTTTACCTTCACCAACTCTAGCTGTTCATTGTTTTGAATGAGGACCTTTTTCATCGAATAAGTTCCATCATCTACAGACAAATGCACAAACAAATAGTAAGATACAAAGTCTTCTTTTCTTTTCTATTGTTAATAATGAAAAACAAAAATTCTATGACTTGAAAACATGAAAATAGGAATATCACAGCCATAATGAGAAAAATCATGGTATAATTATCACCATTATATGGTTGAAAGGGCATCTAAAATTGCATGTTCCATCAATAGCATACAATAAAATAGCATAAAGGGCCACAGATCTCATCCAATTCATAGAATTATAAATATAATCAGGAATATAATAAACATTACACTAGATGTTCTTCATATTGATCTATGCTGCAGCCATTTTAGTTTCAAAACTACATATTACATGAGAACTAATTACTTACTCCACCTCAAAAATTTTGTGAAGACAAAAAATAAAAGAAAAACAACCTCAGACAAAGTAATAATTGCACAACAAAATGTCATAGCTCAAAAATCAAATAGATAACATAGATGGCGTATTCATATGGCCCAACACATCTCATTTGGGAATTCATAATCTAAAGCAATTGCACAAGTGATTTCCTAGAAGCCCACGAGTATAAAGGTGCACTTCTAGATTTCAACGAAAGCAACCCCAAATCGCAAAATTCAACATTTGAAAAATCAAAGCGGATTGCGGGTGAAGAAGGAAGAAATCTTACCGCAGACATGGGAAGTCTTTGAGCTTCTTAGAGAGACCAACTCCAGCTAAGGCGAGAGAGGAGTTGGTGACCACCTCCTTGACCAAGTAGACGTAGGAAAAGCCACCTTTGCCGAGCCGTCTCATGATATGGAAACTGTTCTCGTCGATCCACACATTGGTGCCCCGGTTTATGTTGCCATACAATGCATTCAACCCAGAAAACGAGCACCCAATCTTCTGCTCCTTCTCCTTCCACTGTGTTTTCTTGCTCTCGCTCAAGGAATCTCTCAGTGAAAACCAAATGGAATCAGGTGTTCTAAAGAAACCTGATTTCACCTCAGTTGTGTGCGAGAGACTTTTTAATTCACTGCGGGCATTGTGGTAAATTCACAATTGGAATTAATTACAAAAAAGTCCCTTGGGACTTGAGAGTAATTATTTTAATGTTTGGGACCTATTTGTGGTTAAATGGTTTAATTGGGACTTATGTGTCAATTTCCCTTTTTATTCCAATAAGTATCTTTCTCCAAAAATTTGACCTCAACATGTACAATAATCATTCTGATAAATTTTGGGCAATTTATTTATTTTTGTCAAATTTTTTTAAAAATAAAATATTCATTTAAATAACTTTTAACCCAAAAATTAATCTATACTAGTTTAAAAATTTTGTAATTGACTTCCCAAAACCTCAATTACATTACATATCACATTGGTTAAATTTTGGGTTGGCCATCGTTGGAGTGGTAATAGGACGGAGGTTGGGGCGAAGTTGGGGTTTTATTCTATGGATTGCAAATCTTCAGCTCATGGTGGAGTTGGCATCAAGATGTCACCGGCGGTGGATTGCTCATGGCAGAGTTGTGCTCATTGATTGTGCCGGTGCTTGTGCATTGTCCTCGCCGGTGGTGGCAGGGGTTGTGCTCATGGTGGACTACTAATCGACAGTACGAGTTTGAGGATGAAGATGAAAAAATGGGAAGGGTAAGAAGAGAATTCCAAGGGGTTTGTAAGATTCTCATCCGCTAACCCATGGCCATGAAAATCAATTCTAGTATTTTTAGTTGAAATCGATTACACATTGAGTGTTATTTTATAATATCGGTTTCAATATAAGTTTGAGGGTTGGAGATGTTATTTTAACCAAATATTTATTATTAATTTATAATATTTAATAAAAAATAATAATGAATTCGTAATAACTAAAATTATTGTTAGTAAATCATTTCTAAAAATTTTAGATCAAATTATTTTTCATTTCAATACATATCAAACATGGGAACGGTTGAAATTTTTACATTCCATTCCTTTCAATTCCATTATCTTCGTTGATGATTAACGTTTCCTTTGGTACATTAAAGTTTGGTTATGCTATTACATTAATGAGGAAGTTGACAAGTTAAACTATGTGTATTTACAATTTAAAATGTTAGCATTGACAAGTGACTGTGACATAATTGATGATTCACTTTGTATCAGAATATTGTATCAGAAAGGAAATTTATAAGTTGAAGTGCTTCCACTTTGCAATTTAATTTGTTAACATTGACAAGTGAGTGTGCTATAATTGACCACTTACTTTGCATCAAAATATTATATCAGTAAGGAAATGACAAATTAGATTACTTGCATTTACAATTTAACTTGCCAACATTGACAAGTGAGGGTATCATCATGATGTCATTGCTGGCAAGTTTTTTTTTCAATAAAATTCGTTTACACCTTAGGTTCATAACCCATATTCCACATTGGCATGTGAAAGTAAATACATTAACAACTGTATGTTAAACATTGATGCGCTTGTTTGGGAAGCCATTCT
Source organism: Vachellia pachyceras (assembly GCA_025593235.1). NCBI lineage: Eukaryota > Viridiplantae > Streptophyta > Magnoliopsida > Fabales > Fabaceae > Vachellia > Vachellia pachyceras. The sequence goes on from JANTPZ010008821.1 coordinate 4,651, forward strand.
TCCCAACGGTGCACATAAGCCGAGACAAAACCATCTTGAAATCTGTAAAAACCATCTTGAAATCCATAAAAATCATCTTGAAATCCGTAAAACCATCTCGAAATTCCCAAAATGCCTCGAAATCTGTAAAATCCATTTTTCCAACGGAGTTCCCAAACAAGCACGATATGTTTTGGTGCCACAAAATCTGTTATCAATAATTGCAGTAATAGTTGTTAATATATCTGTTTCAGTTGTTAATAAAAAGCGTGTGTTGCGGGTTGTCAGCATTTATGGTCTTTATTCAACAAAGGGAAACTTATCAATGACCACTACCTTAACCTGTCAATAACTATTAATAGAGTTGTCAGTGGTCCTTGTAAAATATGGGATATTAACTCAATATTATAATATGAAGACTTGTCAAGACAATGGACTCGTTTGAAAAGCGGTATAGAAGTACTTTTACGCAAGTCAAGACAAATATGTAAAGGAGATTATCTCGTTTTGCGGAAAAACACTGTTGAACATGCTTTTAGACTCCTGAGAAGCTTTGCCAAACGGAGACTATATGAAGTGTATCATGCCAAAGTACTTACTCGATGATTTGAAGGTGTGATGCTTGTGGTGACTTGTACATAAGAACAGCATAAATTGTGAGAAAGTGTTGCCTATGATAGCAAGCAATCAACAAAGGAAAAGGAAGAAGAAGACTTTTCTATATTTGACACTGTATTTTGGAACTTTATGCCAACTGTAATGAGATATTTGAGTAGTTCAAATTTCAGTAATTCTTCTGTTTTTTATATTTATAGACAAATAATGCACTGACATATTTATCGTTAATGAATAGTTCATAATTATTGGCATGCCATGGGTCATTCGTTGACAAGTCTACATTGATTCAATAAAATGCATTATAACCTTAACTTTATATTCCATCTTTCAATAGGAACCATATTGACAACTCAATTACCTTATATTGACAAATGTAATAGAAGGCATTGACAAATTTCCACACAATCAATTCACTATTGTTAAAATTATGATGTAAAGTTATAGTATAATCTGATTTTGAGTTATGTATGCTCATATTATACATTTTATTTATAAATAATCAAGTAATACAGTTTGCTTGTGTCATGAGTGAAGTGATACAAAAAGATGAGCATAAAGATCTGGGATGAATACACCACTTGTCAATGTTGTCACCTTAACTTGTTAATACAAGCACTTTCACTTGTCAATTCACTATTGCTAGAACTTTGATATAAAGTTATAATATAATCTGATTTTAAGTTACATATGCTCATGTAATACAATGTAGTTATAAATATATCAAGTAATACATATTTTCAAAAGTCATGAGAGAAGAAATCCTAGAAGCTGGCCATGAGGATACGAGAAAAATACATATTTTCATTCCATCAAGATTATATTGCAACATGTTTGAACACACTGAACAAAATCAGCCTAACAACAAATAACCACAAATCTAAATTAAATGAATCTTCATTTTTCTCTTCAATGCTCGTATTATCTTCTATTGTTCTTCCATATAGTCTTTTGTAAGTCTTCTATAGCATTTAGCTTCCACTTCATATCCTTCTTTTGCCCTTCCAAAAAGAATGACTAAAATTTGAGACACTAGGAACAAGAATTATAAAGCTATCTAGTAGCAATTGCTCTCAACTCCAATCTCTCTCCTATGTATTGAACTGGTTCTGTGTTTCTGCATTAAAGAAAAGTAGTTACATGCATGTTAAATCACTATTGAGAGGATTAAAAGAGAGACACGAGCATTTAAATGCCTTCTTTACATTGATGGATGATCACTATACAAAAAATGATATGCCTATCTAAATATATCTCTTCCTCTTGATTTTGTTGTTGTCTACTACCAGAAAAGTTCAAGCTCTTTTGACTATCTTTCTTATTCATGTTCTTCATCATCTTCTTAACCTGTAAAAGCATTCAATTTCATCACATTACATGAGTTTTCACATAGTTGTCACTATGCTTTACAATACTGAGCAAACTCACAAGCTTCTAAATTCCAAAGCTTTTCATTTAACTCTGCAAATATGTTACTTGACATGTTCACTACTTATTTACAAAAATTTTGTCTAATTTTACATGTCCACGATCTGATTTCCCAAAAATATCCAGAACATGCACAACCTACTTTTGAACATAGTGGAGGCTTACATTCTAAATCATTCAAACAAAATGCTCTCAGAATTCTTCCCTATCATAGATATATATTTACCCTTATACTAAATTTTTCTTGCTAATTAACTTATATTCCACTTGTGCACATAAAAAAATATATAGCTTTAGTATGATATGATCACGTCGAACATGTAAAAAAAGGCAAAATAAGCTTCAAATTTTTCCCCCTGCAACGAAACTCCATGGTCAATGAAAGGTCCAATTAGTCTGTTGAATTACTAGAGAATGTTTTGTCCAATATGATTTGACTTTATTTTTTTCCATAGTAGATGAGTAAAGAGGTTGCTGCCTCTAGATGACTGGGTCATCTTCCTCTTTCATTCCCGTTATTCTAATACGTTTCAGCTACATTTTTAAAAAATTGCCACCTCTGATTATCCACTTTCTTCTAGCTTCTACCCCCACAACAGAGGGAGCTTCAACAATTTATTGACCAGAAAAAAATAGCAAGCTTAAGGCCCTCTTAGCTTCTTGCTACTGAACAGTTAAAAGCTTTTTCGCCTGGAAAGTTCCCAATTATTTCCCCAGATGCTAAACGTGACTTGGGGAAGATGGTTTCAACTCAGGAGATCAAACAAGCAGTTTTCAGCATGGGAGCTTTAAAGGCTCCAGGACCGGATGGCCTCAATCCCCTTTTCTTCCAAAGCCAGTGGGAGCACATTGGTCCCTCTATGATTAGTATGGTACAGGAAATTTTTGAATCCCCGCAGAAGATAAGGTCCATCAATGGAACCAGCATCGCTTTGATTCCTAACGTGGACACACCTCAGTCCTTCCGTGACTTCCGACCCATCAGCTTGTGCAATGTAATTTATAAATGTGTAACAAAGATGCTGGCAGCAAGACTTAATAGGGTGTGTTGCCTCATGTGATTGCTCCTAATCAATGCAGCTTTGTTCTTGGGCATCAAATATCCGATAACGTATTATTACACAGGAAGTAATCCATTTGATGCAGAATATGAAGAAGAAAAAAGGGTTCATGGCAATTAAAATTGACCTGAAAAAATCGTATGACAAAATAAGCTGGTTTTTTTATCATAGCTTGCCTTAGGGAGCTCAACTTGCCTGATAGTTTTATTGAGATAATTCATAATTGCCTAACTTCGGTTGATATGCAGATTGTTTGGAATGGACCAAGAGAGGACACCTTCTCGCCCAGTAGGGGTATCCGTCAAGGGGACTCTATATCTCCTTATCTTTTTGTTATTGCAATTGAAAAGCTAGCTCACCTAATTCAACATGAAGTAATGCTAGGAAATTGACATCCATTTTGCTTGAAAAAGAATGGTACAGCCATTTCGCATCTTTTCTTTGCATATGATTTGATATTGATTGCAGAAGCTAGCATGGACTAAGCTGCAGTCATATAGGCCTGCTTGGATGACTTCTGTGCGGCGTCAGGGGAATGGTAAATAACGCCAAGTCTAGAGTCTTCTTTTCGTCAAATGTCGATTATGCAAGGAGGGAGGAGATTAGCCATTTCATGGGATTCACCACTACTCCTGATTTGGGCAAGTACTTGGGTGTCCCGCTTCACCATAAGCGAGTGACTAGAAGCAATTACCAGTATATCCTTGACAAGATGGATAGCCGGTTAACCAATTGGAAGGCGAACAATCTATCAATGGCTGCCCGCCATACCCTTGTCTCTTCAGTGGTAGCTGCTATTCCTGCGTACACGATGCAGACGAACATGCTTCCGGTAAGTGTTTGCAATGAAATTGATAAAAAGAACCGAGGCTTCTTATGGGGTAGTACAAACCGTGATATGAAAATTCACTTAGTGGCCTGGGACAAGGTTTGCAAAAGGAAAGAGGAAGGAGGATTGGGTTTGCGCCAAGCTAAGAAATTCAATGCTGCCTTCATGATGAAACTTGGATGGAACTTGGTTGTACGGAGGGATGCACTATGTATGAAGTTCCTACGTGAAAAGTATCATTGCGGGGTTGATGTCATACCACACGTGAAGCACCGAAAAGATGAATCTCAAGTGTGGAGAGGCATAAGGCATACCTAGGACAAAACACTCTACGGTATAGGCTGGAAAATAGGGGATGGCTGTTGCGCTCGATTTTGGGAAGATTGCTGGCTCCCTCACCACTAGAGACTAAGCCATTATGCGATTAGGGAGCTCGACGAGCAAATGAAGGAAGAAAAAGTGGCGGCATTCATATCCCAACATAAGGAATGGCTGTGGGAAAATTTTGAATCCTTTCTTCCAACGACAGTGCTCCGGGCGATCGCTTGGGAAAACCGACATGCTGGGATGGGAGAGAGGATCAACCTAGGTGGTGGCGTTCAGCGGAGGGTGACTTCTCAATCAAGTCGGCTTATCAGACCTTATGTGGACAACAAGGCTCAACTCGTAAGGGATTATGGAGGAAGGTTTGGAAGGCACCAATTCCACAGAGGTATAGACATTTCCTATGGTTATGTGGGAGGAACCGTCTCTTAACTAACTCTGTTTGCTGGGACAGAGGGCTACACGACAATAAGGGGTGTGGCTTGTGCGATGGACCGAACAAAGACATCCTTCATGCCCTTAGGGACTGCACTATTGCATCTAACTGCTGGGAGTATCTTCTCCCTGCTCAACTCCACTCGCGTTTCTTAGGGATGCAAGAACCCCGCCCAATGGATTGAGTGGAACTTGAGTATTGGACTAGAGGTGATGGGGTTTTTGTGGAAAGCATGGTTCGCTACTCTAAGTCACCACATATGGCCCAATCGGAATGCGCATATCTTCTAGAGGAGTGCTGTGGGCTATAAACAGATCGTCGCACATGCAAGGGCGATTCTCACGTTCGGTATACAGGAGCAAAGCTTCACAGGGCATCCCATTAAATCAAATGCACGTTGGCAGCCTCCGTTCGTTGGATGCATCAAGGTCAATGTTGATGGAGCCACTGTTCAATTGTCCAACGAGTCTACCTATGCTGGTGTTGCACGCGATCATGATGGCACTATGATCGATGGGTTCATGTTTAGAATGTCTAAAGGAACGAGCCTCTATGCCAAGCTGTGGGCCGTGTTTTGGGGACTCAAAAGGGCATGGGACTTGCAATGGAGGAAGGTTGTTGTTGAAACTGATTGTAGGGAAGTGGTGGAACTTCTGGACAGCGGCTAGACGTCCGAGCACTAGGAAGATGACCTGCTCTCTGAGATCCGGCAATGGATTGAGAAAGCCTGGGAAGCAAGGTTGAGCTGGTGCTGCAGAAGTGCAAATGGGGTTGCTGATATAATGGCGAAATATGCCTTGAATATGGTGGAGGGCATCATCTTCGTTAGTCATCCTCCTGCATTCATGTCTAGGGCCTTGCGTGATGATAGTCAGCTATAGTTCTTTTTGAACTTTCTCATGTAATCGGAAAAAAAAGCTTTTTCGCCTAAAAGAATGGCAGAAACGTCAAAACGGAGAAAGGGAATAATGATGGAAAAGATAGAGCTAGGAGAATCTCGGATAACATAATACAATGTGAATAACAATCATTATACTCATAAGCAGTGAATAAAAGTTGTCTCACCTCCAATTCGCCCACCATCGCATGCCTCATCGTCCTCTCTGAGCTTAGATGACGACTTCTCACCCGATGGCGTCCACTCACACGACGACGAGTTCTCCTACCACGGCGTTGGTGTCCTGCAACGGCAAATTCTCCTCAATGAATATGGTGTGACAATTTCAAACTGGGTTCAGTTGTGAATTGGGAAATCTTTTTTCATACAAACGAAAATAAAAAATAGAAAAAACAAAACAAATATAAAAGGAAGAATTAAGTGACGTCTACTACTTTCAGAAAAGCAACCGTAGAGGGTTTATTAAGGATGTAGTGTTCAAGAGCACTATCAAGTGCATTCTTTACTATACAATTAGCATCTTCATTTGCATATCTCTCGATAATTTTCAAACTGACTGGGAAATCGTTTTTCTCCATCTCTTATTATTAAGGGTATACTAGCAATTTCACATATACGATCTCTTTTATTTAAGTCTTTTGGAACTTTTTAGTGAGTGTTTAGATTATTGGGACTTTTTCATTATTTATTCTAGAAAGAAAAAATATCAGTTGGAGGAAAGAAAAAAGGGAGAGTATTTGGACTTGGTGACATAGAAAGGACATCTTCTTCCTCACAGTCTTCTTGATCTTCACTTTCTGCTAATCCTGAGAATTATGAGCTTATTAGAGCACAAGTTCTTGCTTTGAATGCTTCATTACAAAAATCCGAAGAGGAAAAAGAAGCTTTAAGAGTCAAATTATCTTAGACAAATTCTCACCTTGATGAAACAACCATCCAACTTGCTGAAACGATGAAGAATGTACAGGTTTTAATGCAACATTTGGGATTTGCAGGGTCTTCTTCTCATGTGCAACCTCAACCACAACTTGCAAGTCAATCACAACCAAATGTTACACATTCCGATAATGAAGATATTGACACATTTGAGAGTGAGGATGATGAGTATGATGTTTAGAATTTAAGGTATGTTAGAACACTTTAATATGTTTTCATTTTGAGTGCCAAATTCCATGCGGATTTACCTGTGGAAAATACCTGCGGATTTACCTGTAGAAAATACCTGCGGATTTACATGCCCAATTTTCCTGCGAATTTTAAAATCCGTGGGAAAAATTTTCCACGAACATTATTCCTGTAAAAAAAATCCGCAAAAAAAAATTTCCTACCAATTTTTTGATGAAATCCGCATGAGTATAACTTCTTTTTTTGTAGTGTCTCTTCCCTGCAACCTGATTATGATTTTCCTTTTTTTTTTGGATTATAGAATAATCCATGCAATAAAGGAATGTGAGATTGTTTTGTATGAGCTAACTAGACAGAGACATGTTGGTAAATCATCATTGCACTGGGAAAACTGTTTCAATAATCATCACAATGACTAGTACCGTGGTGCTCATCGTTATGGTAAGATTTGTATCCTTTAAATACAATTTCAAGTATCTATGCTTTGAATTTTTAACAAATGCTTTTTGAATAATTTTTTTTTGAGAAAGCGACAGTTAAGAGATTATAATTTTATTTTTGATTATGTACACACACAAAAATTTCAACACAAAAAAGTAAAAAAAAAATCACAACCATTCAAATTAGACATGTACAGTGCACAGTTGTGATGAACTATTGTTGTTTATCAGTATGCTTAGCACCAAAACAAGTTGAATATATTCACTATGTTATACAATCCATGAACTTTATTATTATATCTATATATATTTACATTTGGAGAAAATAAAATCATAATAATAGCAATTAACATATAAAAAAATCGAGCATGTGTCCATCTAACAAATTTCTCATCTCCAACCAACGATTGGTTGGATCAAGTGGTAAGCGACTTATTCCAACTTAACTAAGGTCTCGAGTTCGAGTCCTTGTGTATGCAGAAACCACCGTTAGGAGACTCACCCACCATTTTCAGGTGCGCGATGCGGGTCGGGTCCGGATTAGTCAGGGCGAAATTCGGGAAACCGGACGGGAAACAAAAAAAAAATTCTCATCTCCATTATAATAATAATAATATCACCTCATGACAAAGCGTGCAAGCACATTGCAACTGGACTATGATGAAGTCTTCCTTGATAGGTGATATAGTTTGGCCCAACTAATAAAAGGAAAGTGAGTATATCAGATATTCAGATTACGCTGATAAATCATGAACTATTGAACAATTCAAATTTAATGATTTTAGACATTTCGTAGGCCAAAATGCTGATCTTTTTTCTACCAACAATGATTTAATAAATACAGATTTACTAAGAGCTCTAAATAAACATTGCATCACCAGAATGTCTTTAGTTGACCTACTGTGCAGATAAATACTGGTGAGAGACAAAGGTAGACTTACTTTATGCATCACCAGAATGTCTTTAATGGTGGCTTTTAAGGGTTTGTATGTCCCATTGACTTTAAAGCTCTTTTATTCAGTGCTTGTTTCAACTTTCTGTCATACTCTCCTTTAGTCTGTTCTTCTATTTTCTTGATTTCATCCATAGCAGCACCAGACCAATAGTCTCCATCAAAG
>JANTPZ010008823.1:0-12585 GCA_025593235.1 Vachellia pachyceras
CTAATTTGTATAGAACCTTGTAGGAATTAAAATGAGTGGATTGGAAAACGACTGAGATATCATTCGCGTTGTTTCCGATATTCCCATGGGCCTCCTCATTTTCAAATAGCCTTTTGGAAGGGGAGGTTGGGTGGAAATACCATTAAAGATTTAAATTCTTTATTGATAAGTATAATATAAGTACGGGATTTTTCTCAATTTTTCCTAAAAATGAATGGATAAAAAAATTGTATAACCATTTCAATCGTCACGAATAATCTTAAAATAGGAAGTAGTAACCAACTGGGATGGATTTTGGCAAAAGAGGTTTAACTATCACCAATCGGGGAGAGTATTTACATTTATAGGGTGTTTGGATTAGCTTTTTGAAAATGATTTTATACGATTTAAGGTAAGTATGTGAGTTGAGTTTTATCTCAACTTACATAGAAATACTTTTAAAAATTTAGCAAAGACCTCAAAGCGTCCCCTCAAACAAGATTGTGCATGTTTGGGAAAGCAGTGGAGAATTACTTTTACAATTTACAAGGTAAATATGAGAAGAAAATTACCTCAATTTACGAAAAAATACTGTTAAGCATGTATTTGAGAAATCCAAACATACACATTGTCTACCTCATGGTGTACATGTACTTTGCCAAAAAAAGAAGGAAGATTTAGTCTTAGATCCAAAATAAGTAAGTTATTTAAAGAATGGTCCTATGAATAAAAATATTATTGACAACACCTCATGGTCAAGAGGTCCCACTTAACATGATGTCCTTGTATTGACAACACCCCATGTTGTCAAGAGGACCTCTTATTAAATATTTTCATCCATGGAATCATTCCTTAAATAATTTTTTTTTGACTTAACACTAAATCTCCAAAAAATAATAAGGCAGTATCTGCAGCAACAGTAAACTTTTTTTCCATAATTTTTGTGAGCACGGCTAGCTGATTACGGTATTCTTGTAGATTGGTGAGTCCTATTTTATGAATCATATTCAACTCAATTAGATTCACGAATCTAATTATAAAATACCGCAATGATTATGATTCAATAAAAAAAGCATTTGGTATGAATTAATTCTTAGTGGAGTAGATATCTTAGTTAAACCATCGCATGGAAAGACTGACCGCTCAAGCGTGCCTTGCTTGGCAGTGAAGGTACATGCTTCATTTGCATTCCTTCATCTCAACTCTTGAGTCGGATCTCCCCAGTGGGGAAAGGCACCCCAGAGCCTCCTTCCGTTTTCCAATCCCTGTCATGGCAATCTGTAAATGAATAGTTGCCATCTATTATCTGTAACTTATAAGTGGAGTCATTTTCATAAATTTTATATTTATATTTATTCATATTTTGCACTATGTACCAAAATATAAGAATTTAATTGCATCAGAACGTACCAAAAAAAAAACGCGTTCTTATACAGGAAAATATAAAATTGCAAGTTTTTCCCCTTCACATCGAGAGGGATTAAACCATTTACCTCTTCCCATACATATCAATACCCTCAAGTTTTAGTCTTGAAGTAAATCCATTTTACATTGCATGTAAATCTGGTCTTGCTTTGTTAATGGAATAAGTCTGGGCTTGCACTAGTGTTCACAGAATCACAGTGATAGCACCACCCGTTACATTTGGATGAAATTATGAGTTCAAATATGATACGGACATGTTTAAATCGTATAAAATTCAGTTGTTTTAGTGATAACATTAAGGGAAATCCAGGGGAAAATCCCCAATTGGGGAATTTATTATTCATAAAGATATGAACTATTTTGAAATTTGGATGTAATCCATAGTTAATAAGTTGGAAATGGAAAAGACACAATTGATCTTGAGCTTATAAAATTCAAAGACCACTGGAAAAGAACACACGATCGCTTCAGGCTGAGTTCCTGGACTCCTCCTCGGCATCATTGGCATTGTTGGCTTTAGTTGGAGCACCAGTCCCTAATTGTTGGGTAGGGAGGTAAATATTTTGAACTCCTTTTGATGAAACAGAGCAAAGATCATATGGCAACTATAACAAAATAAAGCAAAAGGAGTTGAAATCGCAACGACGGAAACTAGATACAATGAAAGCTCACAATTATCTCTATTCATATTGGAACACCAGTTCAAGATACTTACCTCCCTACCCAGCAACCATGGATCGAAGCTTCGGCTGAAGCCAACAGTGCCAATGGATGTCGATGCGAAGTTCAAGAGCTTAGCCTAAAGCGATCGTGCATTCTTTTTTGGTGGTCTTTGTGTTTTATAAGCTTAACTGTAATTATGTCTTCTCTACAACAAACTTAGTAACCATGAATGACCTTCAAATTTCAAAATAGTCAAGATCCTTATGAATAATAAATGCCTCAATGGGGGATTTTCCCTAACACTAATGGTTCGTTTGTTACACACAATTCATTTTGATGTATATGAAATGCAGTTTAAAAGTATGTTTGATATGTCATGGAAATGTGATATGGATTTTTACATGAAAATACTTAAAAGCCCTTCAAAATTCAAAAAAATCTTTTTTTAAATTTAAAATGAATTCAATGCATTTTTGTTCAATTCCACACCTTACCTCATGGAATTGATTTCTATGCATTTTGATTGAATTAGCTTTCACATAAAAGCCAATTCCATGATATCAAACAAGCTCTATCATGAAAATAAATTAATAATTTTCATTTCCATATCTACCTACCCCAATTTCATAATACCAAAATAAAAGATTTGATCATGTCTCATCCAAAGCTCTTCAAAATTCAAAACTCCCAATTAATTCCCGTCAAAAGTTTTACTTTAATCCGGGCCCCTCCATACAACTTTATGAAAAACAACTTCATTAGTTTCATTCAGGCAAATAAGTGATCGTATTACCACATATGAAATTATTTTCTTTACCAATTGCTTTTCATGAAAAACAAACAAAAAAAGAATTGAGGGGGTAAGAGTCATAGTGACTATTTTACGCTCAAATAAAAATTAATAGCTGTGTGCTCATATATAACGTAACAGAGATAGCCAATATGTCGATCATACACAATTTTCACATATACACGGCGATCAATTATCGTAAGTGCGGCACTCATCGGTCTCCGGGTTGTCCTTGCAATAGTTTTCAAGCGGGTCAGATTCTTTCTTCCTGTCCCTGGCATGGCTGGCCGCCGCGCTCAGCTCCTCCACCTCGTCCCATGCAGCCGCACATTCACTGCCGGATGGGTCACCCGAGCACGCCTCCTCCGCGCTCTTTATGCTTTCTTCAACCTTGTCGGATATTCTGTCTGGAGCAGCACGCACGGGTCGAACAGAAGTAAGAATTCGACCCGAGCCGAACTTGGCGGGGCATCTGTTGGTGAGTAGCAGTGGGAACTTGACGGTGTGTGACTTCCGCGACGATTCTGAAGCCCTTGGCATAAGTCTAGGACTTGAAAGGCCCACACCACTTATTGTTGCCATTCTTCTTCCTCTCCTGATTTGCGATTTGGAACGAAGATGATATTTAATGGCGATAAAGCATATCAAGACATGCACATATATATATAGATGATGAAACGAGGCAGATGGGTTCAAAATCACACAAGCTTCTTATCATGTGACGACCAGTTATGTTCTGCCACGTGGAACCGTGTCGAGATATTTTGCCGTGGGGGAATAGGAAAGAAAGATATATTGGTTTGAGGACTCCCACATGCATGGGATGATACAAGGCAACAACTGGAATTCCGTTCGCTATATGTATTGTGGCAGGGAGGAAGATCTCAGGATGTGGGAGGAGGAAGAAGTCAAAAATAATAGGAAAAATCTTGATATTTGGTGCCTTTGATGCCATTTGTCCACTAAATTTTTGTCTGCAGGTGAAAATATCAACCCTTCATCTCCAATCTCCACGCTCCTATGTTTTCCACCTACCACATGTTAATTGCCCCAGCGATATCCGTCAATTTAGTTATTTTTCTGTTCGGAGAAGGGGATCGAATGGGAAATTGCTCTAACTTTTATGTAAGTCGGGGTAAATATATAAAGATGATTATCTCATTTTATAAAAAAACACTATTAAACGTACGTTTGGATTCCGTATAAACTCAACCAAACAATGCCAATAGCGAGTTCATCATCTTTGTTGTATGTGTAAACAAGATGCACATAACACTCTTGAGAAGAGCTTTTTTTCCAAGTCCTGAAAACAGTTAACGTTGATAAAAAAGCGTTCACTGGGCATGAATTAATTTTTGAAATACATAAACTATAGACGAGAACGACTTTCAACTTTAACGGCAATGGACTGTGCATATTCTAAAATTCCCAGTAGAAGGATTTGTAGGAGGAAATCACGTTCGAATAGTAACGTCGACGGTAAAGAAATATTTTTGAAAAACATGAAAATAATCAAAATGAATATAAATGCGACTTTTTCTCAGAAGTTCTTTTTTTTTTGGCCGAAGTTCTCTCACCTATCCTAAATGATTCTCATCATTATTTACTTGTAGCATGTCCTGTGGCGGCGCAAATTCTATGCGAGGCCATATTAACGTTCATGATCTTTATGAGCTCTCAAATTTACAACTCCACGTTTCGGGCAGAGTAAACATGGACTCCCATGACGGGGTGCATGGCAAAGGAACTTAGGTTAACATAATAAAAGGTAGGGTTCATTCAAAAAAATAAATGGTAGGGTAAAAAGATAAAAATAACCTTAAAGTTTTTACAATTAAGCACTGGTTATAAGAAAATTATCAAAATGCCATTTTGAATTTATAAATTTTAAAATGAGATATTTTCACCACTACCATCAAAGAAGCTAACGTACCATTAAAGTTGACTAACTTCTATTGAAAGTGTGACGATCAAACTTAACATTTTTAATAACTGATGTGAAAATATCTCTCTAAAACTTCTTGATCCAAAATTACCCATTGACAACTTCCATTTGACTAGTGTTAATTCGCTGAAACTTTTGAATTATTTTTTCCTAAAAACCCTTTGAGGATACATATCTTACTTTAAGAGTCGTCAGTGTAAGGATGTCGGAGGAGACCATGCAGACTTAATTACACAACCTTGACAAAGCTGCACTGTGATTTACAGATCTTCAGACTTCACTACATAACCTTCCAACACATCTTCCATAATGTTGGGGCAAATTAAATATCAAAATGTTTAGCGAGCACGTCACCAATAAGTCACTTGTAGTAGCAAACATGAAGGCCAAAAAACAACTTGAAAACTTTTGAGCTGATTCCCGAAATACTTAATACAACATTGAAGTCAAACCTAGAAAATTCAATTATTGTTACACATTTATGAAATCAGAAACTGCTAAAAATAGTTCCATATCCAAACCCAATGCATCACGTAAAGGCACCACAATTTCATAACTAAAGATTTTTATAGGTTTTTTGGGATCATAATGCACACAACTTTTGTATGCTGCAGCAAATTATTTACAATATTTGAATATTGTCCCACTTATCATTAGTAGAATCAAACACTCTGATATCGCCTTCAAAGTACAGTAAGCTTATACCAAACCATGTCGCTTACACTAACAATGTTTGAATCTCAACCAACTTATGATGTTAATTTTTGTATGCTTGTCAAACACTTTAAAGTTTAAAAATGAGTTACACATCAAGGAAAACATAACAAAACAAATACAATTATGTAAGCAGTAAAAGCTACAAGATAACGGAATCAAGGAAAGAAAATAGAAAATGAGTTACACATCAAGGAAAACATAACAAAACAAATACAATTATGTAAGCAGTAAAAGCTACAAGATAACGGAATCAAGGAAAGAAAATAGAGGAAAACGTAATAAAATTTCCAAGCCAGCGATACAGTCCACAACTCAATGCAGAAAACTTATTCTTTTAAATCTCCGAACAAGTTCAGCTCATCTGATTTAAAGAGCCAGTCAAATCGAAGAGGAATGGTTGATAAATGGATGTCACAGACACAAGGCATGAGGTTTACTCGTCCTCTGCAACAACACTAATCTCACCTTTCTCTAGTAAATCATAAAAGGTCCTGACTTTCCTCTGTTCATTCCAGTGATGCATTTTCCACACACTACCAGCAGCAAGAGCAAGTACGAAACCAATGCATATCTCCTTCACAACACTTGGCCCTTTCAAGGTAGCATGAGCAATCCTAGGTCCAGCCATTTTACCTGTCTTCAAGCTTGTTAATTCTACCAAAAAAAGACCCAAAATCCATTAGTTTTGTGAAATCTAATAAATATCAAACTAGGACAGAAGTCAAAAAACAATGGCATCAGTTCCCAACAATCTAGATACAGGAATTCACATCGGATAACTAAGAAGAAACAGTCGCACCAGAGAACTATTTGTTGAGGGATATATTATATTACTACCCCAACCCTCATTAATGTACCTAACAAAGAAACTATAATTCCTGTCTGGCACTTGTTTTCTGAATAAAGACATGCTCTATATAAGCCAATCATCAGAATCAGTCCTAGATTATGAATGCTATAATTATCAACTCTTAAATGCTAATTTCACTTCATCCTCGATCCACAATCACGAGTTCGTACAATCTAAGGGCTCGTTTGAAGTCCTTTTGAGAATAATTTTTCTGGATTCCGAGGTAAAACCTAGGTTTTGGAGAATAGATTTCGAGGCAAAACCTAGGTTTTAAAAGATGATTGTGTTTGGGAAGTTATTGACTTTTACGGAATCCGAGGCAAAAAAATAGGTAGGAAAGAGGAAAGAGAACGAAAGAAAAAGTAAGAAAGAGAAAATCTATTAGGAGAGAGGGTGTGATTTGACAAGAAAATATCTTTTTTTTTTAAAAAACCGAGGTTTTGTATCCAAAATAACTTTTCTGAAAAATGTGAGTACTTCGACAAAACCTATATTTTGGGGTAAAACCTAGGTTTTGAAACCAAACCTAGGTTTTGGGAAGAGAAACCAAACAAGCTCTAAATCTAGATACATGAATTCACATCGGATTAAGTCCATTTTAATATATCTATTAACTAAGAAGAAACAGTCGCACCAGAAAACTATTTGTTGTAGGATAAATTACTACCCCAACCATCATTGATGTACCTAACAAATAAACTATAATTTCTGTCTGGCACTTGTTTTCTGAATAAAGACATGCTCTATGTAAGCCAATCATCAGAATCAGTCCTAGATTATGAATGCTATAACTATCAACTCTTAAATGCTAGTTTCACTTCATTCTTGATCCACAACCACGAGTTCGTACACAAAGTATTAGTTTAGCGAAGCAGCTTCTGGTTCATCAAAATTTCTGGGCAATCAATTCTATAATATTGAAAATTCTGCAACCATAATACTCAAAACACTTATAGTAAGCAGAAAACTTTGGCGACCAGAGCTTATGGATTAGATGGCACTCCATAACTATTCTCACATTGGAGGCTGTGGGTTCTATATCCCCAGGTGGCAAGACGGGTGGGTGAGGAATTGTCAATTTTTTTTAAAAAAAAAAGCAGAAAACTTGCGGAGACATTTTTTGTCACATCAAACATCAATAGATTCCTACTTATAGTTCTATGACTTCTCGTCCGCCTTATAAATATTCCAATAATCGCTCAATCGCTTCGGATGAAACTTCAGCAGGCTAAAAGATCGCCATTTTATACCTAATGTTTCCAGTTCCCAATGAATTTAAGATAATAAGATAGATCGACCAAACGAGCAGCTAATTCTCGTGAACTGACGACAGCGGCGCAAATGAACCCTAAATAGCAAATTAAAATAGACAAATCACCGAACAAAAGCATTACCAAACGAATCTAGACGCATCGTATGACTGCCGCGATAGCTGTGATAGAATATCCATTACATTGAACAGAGAACCGGGGGGTGCTTACCGGAGATGATGGCAACAGATCCCTTCCACGCGCAGAAGTCGTTGGGGATTTAGAAATGGGACGCCGAAGGAAGGATATACGTTATTGAGAGACTTCGTCCAGGCTGCGCAATCTAATGGGCCTACCCAGCCCAAATAATTACCACCACCCATGCCCGTTCATTATCTTCTTGATCGTACACGTAGCCATTGTGAGGGTGATTATGCCGATAAAAAATATTCGTCCAGGCTCGAGGCAATTCGTCCAATCGAAAAAATGTGTATCTATATATAAATATGTAGTCATTAAGGTGTATTGGTTGGCGTCAAAAAATAAATACATTTGTCATAAAATTATATGGACAGCCTTTTAGCCCAAAAACCAAAAAAATTATGTGCTGCTCTTCAATTTCCTATTGCCCTGGCTTACTAATTTTAATTATTTTTGTGAGGTTGGATGATTAACTACTCGGAAATGAAAATAACGATAGGAGAAGAGAAATACTAATTTTAATTAGTGAATATTTGAATTAGTTTTTCTAAGTGATTTTAATTAATCCGATGTAAGTATATAAGAGAAATTTTACCTTGATTTAAGTGAAAATGTTTTTTAATTTATTTTTAAGAATGTAGATAGGCAGAATTATAAAATATTTATAGAAAGAATAGGTAAGATGAAAAAGTAATCAGCCAATAACTCCTCAAATGCCTATTCCAGTTTTTTCTGAGCTTGTTTGGATCAAGATTTGTTGTCAAATCACACCTTCAACATGGTAGTTTGATGTAACATCAAGATAGCTCTTATCGCTACAAGGAACATCTAATTGATCAATCTTTTGTGAGGGGCACGGTTTCCCATTTGAACTAAATCTTTACTCTTTATCAAGCTTAACTTACCTTTGTATTAAAAAAAAAAGAGATAGCTCTCATCACTTGGAAGGACTTGTAAAGCAAAGAAGAAAGTCACATTAGTTACAACCATCACTAATGCCTTCCGAGAGTTCCAGATGTATTGAATGAGCAGTTGTATTCTAGTTTGCAAGCTAGATGCATGGGATCTCCCAATTTTTTCTGCATATATATTCCGCCGTATATTGCAAAAGTTGATATATTTAGATATGATAAACAAACTCAAAGTAATTCAAGTAGTTCGAGGCAAATAGCACCAAGAATTATACTTCAATTTGATACAATGAACATGAACTTGTATCAATTGAGTGACATATATGTGAACCGGAGAAATTAAATATCAGAGGGAATATGAAGGGAACATGATATTACAGTTTGCCGTAGAATGCAGTTGCCCACGTACAGTCAAATCATTCAGTTATCTTCTCAAAGGAACCTCCAAGCTGAAACGGAATGCAATTGGGTCCCCTTCCACCCAACTGTAAGACACTTTCATTTGGATCTAGAGTGTTAAATTTGCCACTAGCGAATTCTTCTTTGGCCCACCAATCTACCTTGGTACAGAGATGACTCACTAAATCCAATTTCCACCATTCTGTACCTCGCAAAGAACCTCCTCCACACTTCTATCCTCACATTCCTCACTGTTCTTTCTCCTCCTTCTGCTGCAACAATGTTTCGTATCCCTTCAGACAATATCGCTTCCGTCGCCATTCTAGCCTTATTCTCATCTTTTAAGCAGGTTTCAACGCAGTAAAAAAGCGCCGAGTAGTGGAACAATGCTTCAATGAAGCGAATCGCAAACGAGGAAGAATTATTATTGGCTTCCACTTCAAGGACTATCATTATAGTTGGTTTTCTACTTCTCATAACACTCATCAGGCTTTCCAAGGAAGCGGGTCTTGACACCATAGTCCTTAGTACATATGGAGAGTACACAGCCACTGTTTCATCATCTTCAACTTCAAGCTGTTGTTGCGTAACTTCGATCATGTCTGTAACATAAACTTGGTTATATGCAAATGGCAAGTTCAACGATTTAACTAAACTTGTCAATCTTTTGCCTGTTTTTGATGGGTTGGCCGACGATTCCTATAGCAGTTATCTTCAAGAGCTCCACTTTCCTATCGTTCCTTCCTACGAGGGCCTGCATCAAGCAGGTCCACTGAATTCCACGCCTTATATCAAGATCTATAACATGGATTTTTGTATCATGTGCGATGTGTTCCACTATATATAGTTTGTACGCCAGCGAATTGCATCACCTGGTTGAAAGGGATTTTCTGATGACAAGTAAGAGTTATGTTGGTATCCAGCTTTTGAAGTTTGTAGAAATTAGTTGGATTAAACAATGGGTCAGGTTGTAAATGTCCAATAGGCCCATTAGCTTGTAATGGTTTGAGTGGTCTGTGGGTTATATAAGTGAGTACACTATGGAATTGTGATGGATGGACAACAACGGACAATAGTCTGTTTGTGCATGAATGAGAATGTTTTGAGAATTGTTCAGAAGTCCATTGCTCAACATGGTATCAGAGTGTCCGGTCACTGTTCCAGACTCTGCAAGTTTACTCATGGAGACGTAAGAGAGATTTGGATAATGGGAACTCAACTCAGTTTATCGTGCTTAAAAGCAACACACGAACGATGGACGATTGCACGCCAGAGAAAAGTGATGGGAGATCATGCATCGAGACGGATGACGCACCACCATGAGGGATGGAAAATACACCAGAATCAGATGTCGGAAAGGAGAACCAAACCAGCGTCTCTCAACCCAAGAAGGGAATGGCTGCCTCTAAGAAACAGTCGAAGCAATCTTTCGATAAAAAATTGCAGAAGTATCCCATTCGTTCTATACATCAGCTTGCCTCCTTCAACAATACATGTTCTTTACAGATCTTGCCCTGTCATCATCGCATCTCGATGAGGAACGCCGTCTTTGTTGGAGGCAACAAGATTGAGGGTGTCGAGGAAAGAAGAGATGGCGACGACCTCTACCACATAAGCCCAAGCCTCACAAACACGAGAGCAGTTCCAATCGAAAGCTTCCGAGCAACAAATGGGCTCAAAGATGGGTTACGAGCAACACTGGCTTTTCTTGAGTTCTTGGTTTTAAATATGGGTTCTTGTTAGTAAAGGAAGCTTGCTTATTTGTGCTATTTTTAGAGATTTAGAACATTAGTTAGATTAGTGGCTTGCAATGCTACATTTTTAGAGATGCATAACTTGCGAATATTAATCTTGAAACTACTCAAAAAAAAAAGAGAAGAAGAAACAAAGCTTCGCTAAAATCACATGAGCTCTCAATGGTAATAGATCTTTCGATCTTGATTACTTTTGAAAGGTGATAATTAATTTTTTTTATTTTTTTATGGGTCTGAATGAGACCTACAATCAAGGCACAGCAACAAAGGCCGCAAAGGCAGGGGGATAAGAGGATCCACCCTTGAATGTATTCATTGCCCAAAAAAGGCACAACAACAAAGGCTGAAGAGGCAGGGGAGAATAGGATTTACCCTTAAATGTACTCATTGCCATAAGAAAGGCACAGCAACAAAGGCTGCAGAGGCATGGGGAGAAGAGGATTCATCCACCCTTGAATGCACTCATTGTCACAAGAAAGGCACAACAACAAAGGTTGCAGAGGCAGGGGGAGAAGAGGATTCATTCACCCTTGAATGCACTCATTGCCACAAGAAAGGCACAGCAACAAAGACTTCAGAGGTATGGGAAGAAGAGGATCATCCATTGAATGCATTCATTGCCACAAAAAGGCACATGAACAAAAGTTGTGGCATTTGATTGAATAAAGGGAAAAGTACCCAATAACAGTGGGAAAAAATACGCAAATGAAATTGTGAAGCAAGTTAGGAGTTTTGTTGATTTGTATGACTTCAAACTTAAGGGGAGTGTAGAAATTAGTTGGATTAAACAATGGGTTAGGTTGTAAAGGCCCAATAGACCCATTAGCTTGTAATGGTTTGAGTGGTCTGTGGGTTATATATGTGAGTACACTATGAAATTGTGATTGATGGACAGCAATGGGCAATAGTCCATTTGTGCATGAATGAGAATTGTTCAGAAGTCCATTCCTCAACAAAGTTACTCGTTTTCTGTGTTCTTCTTAGCACAACCGATGATCAAAGTGGTGTTCCAGCCTTCTTTTTTCGATTCTGTCTCGAAGTGCTTGAGCGAAATGAAAGATAACCCTTTGAGCAGCATTTGCGCCTGGAGATGAATTAAATAAACAATGAAGAAGCACGTTCATATTGTTGGCAACTAACCCTCTCGGCCGCAACTAGAAGAAACTGTGCAAGTTCAATATCTCTATTTTCTTCTTCAGATAGAGCCTCGATACCATAGGCATACGGGTGAAGAGGCACGCAATAGTCATCATACCAATGAGCAGATAATTGTACATACCTTGCTCCAGCAAACTCTTATTATTTCTTCAGCTGACAAATCCTGGCGACCCACATGATGAGCTTCGCTATTGTTCGACTCGATTACGTCTTGAACCCTTAGCTTCTTGAACCTGCTTGCGTAATTACTCAGAAGCTCCAAGTATGCTAAAGAATAAGACTGTGGCGCCTGCTTATTTTAATATTTTTACACTCATTATTAACTGGTTCTGAACTTGCCAATTCCTGATGATTCTTTAGGCCCACGATTTCCTGATAATACGGTAATATCATTTGCAGAGCAGGGTCGATGGCGAACTCTTCTTCTGACACTTGGATATCAAATATGGGCACATCATATGATAGGCTTTCTTTCCCATGCACCGTAGAGAAAGAACCAATCTGTGCCTGACAGAAATTGGGTTTCCCTGGGAACTCAAATAC
>JANTPZ010008824.1:0-13020 GCA_025593235.1 Vachellia pachyceras
GGGGGCAATTTTTTATTTTCAAACAATGACAACAAGCTTACAAGTGTAAATAATTTGAGTGGGTTCAAATATTAAAAATCAGTGGGTGCAAAATAAAAATCTAACAAGTATTTACATATACCCCGAAAAATTGAGGGGGGCAATTGCCCACCCTCACCCCAACGTGGCTCCGCCACTGGATGAGTCTTCTTTTAGTTGTTTTGGATAATGCTTACATGTTATAGCCATTTTTTATGTGTGCATCTCTAACAGTTATAATTTGATCTAGTTTGGATTATTTAATTTTTTTATCTATTTCAAAATATGGTATATGAATTTTATAATATTTTAATTACTAAATTATTAAAAACGATTCATTCATTTGAACACCTAGAAAAAGATATGCAACAAACTAACCAATGTTGATTGTATATATATGAAATATTCGAAGATACTATTAATTCAATTTGTTCATATCCTATAAATTTGTCTGATAAATCCCTAAAATTATTTTTAAAAAACCCAAATTACCCTTTAAAAAAGAAGTAAATCTCGTTGAGATATGTTTTCTCCAATTTAGATCCAATAATGCACGGTAGCTTAAAAGAAAATGCAAAGGATGAGTGGATAGAACAGTGTGATTTATAATGCCCACAACTACAAAACCAATAATTCTTCAAATGTAAAAGGCAATTAAGCTATGTACATGCTCTTAGAGGAGATGGTGGCGAGTGATTAATCTAAAGCATAATTATTACGGCACCAAATTATTCCCTACTTTTTATGGTTCAATGCTGACTTTTTTGTGTCAAAGAATTAAAAACCATAATTTATTAGGGCATAATCATCCATATCATCGTTATCCATATCCTCCTTCCTATCATATACATAATAAAATAGGAGGTGTGTATGGTCTAGCCGCACTCCCTATATGCTCGCTTGAACAAGGCCAAAATTTACCCAACATAACCCAAAAAAGGTGGTATGAAAAGATTTTGATCTAATTGTAATTTTCAAACAAGGCCGAGCATTGGGTAATGGTGTTGCCTGGAAAGTTATACACCATTTATTTAAGGGTTAAGGTGTATTTTTATCCTAAAGGGTTTTTCTCAGGAGTGCTCAGCATTCGAAAGATTTTATTGGCTCATCTTTACCTTGAAAGTATAAAAATATAACAATTTTAAGCACCTTGTTAACAAGCAGATTGGTGCATTGATGGGGATGACTGAGCCAGTGGTAATGTTGCCATCAATGATGGGTTGTGTCACCATGGTAATGAATTTCTGGAGAATGTATGGTGAAGATGATGAACATGGGAGTGAAGCAGAGGGAGAGAGGAAGAGGAGATGATGAGGTGGAGAGGGAAGAAGCAGGTGGCGTATTGGATGTCATATGGGAGTGTCATGTGTCATTAACAATCAAAATTAACTTTGTTAATGAATGGGAGCAAAATTGCTTGTTACGTTTTAAACGGGTTTCCTATTACCAATAAAATCTCACCCATGTATTTAAAGCAGTTTAATATGGCTTAAATGGGTTGAGGAAATAGTACGTGTTGGCCAACCCCCCTTTACTCACCTCTACTTCCGGATGCTAAACATTTCTGAGAGAAAACTTTTAAGGTAAAAATGTACCTTAACCCTTTATTTAAAATATATATTATTTTATATAAAATACATATTGTTCTTTAAAATTTTATTATTCAAGTTGTAAGCTAGTTTTGAAACATTCCATGATGAAGTATTATGAAATCTATTTGAAGTTTAGAGTAGCGTTTATCATACTCATGTATGTGTGTGTGTGTGTAATTGGAGTTGTTTTTTCACATCTGATGTATGATATAGGGTGTCATTATTCTGGCTGGGAGCCCACCCTGTCCAACCCGCTTCAGCCCTTGCTCGATCAGAAATGATTAAGATTTCTTCCTGGTAGGGCCGGATAGCATGTTGCAGAATACAGCATGTTCATCCTTCAAACTGGGTATCTAGCATGGGCCATGTGCCCTGCCAATGCATACCACTAATATCAAATCATTTCTAGCAAAAGCAAACGAGCTGAGTTTTGGTGTTTCTTTCTTTACCATTGTGATGTCTTCTACTTCCTTTTTGCCTCTTCCTTTTTCCTACTGTCTCACATTTCTGTTTCTGGTTTTGCTTTTGCTGTGCAACTTTTCTGCCCATGTGAGCCTATGGGACTTGAGGGAGATTAATTGTCAAATAACCACGCTGATCTCTCTGGAAGAACATCACATTTTCTGTCTGTAGAAATTTATATGAGTTGGATCTTGTGGATTTATTAGGGATATGCATGCTTTCAAGTTCAGAGAGTACATGTACTCACATATCTGTTTCTGGTTTCGCTTTTATTGTGCTCCTTTTTTGCCTATGGGACTTGAGGGAGATTGTCAAAGATGCACACTTACCTTTCTTGAAGAACAGTACATTTTTTTGTTTGTAAAACTTTAGACGAGTTGGATATCGATAATTTATCAGAGATATGACATCTCTTCTAGTTCAAAGAGTGTAGATATTTATAGATTGTCTAACAATAAGATCATTACGTCAGTAATGAGATTTGAAGTCAACAACATATAAATTGTGAGGTAGCTCGGAATGTATGGCTAAGATTAATTAACCCATTATATACTACTACTTTCTTTGCTAGTGATTTGCATGATTGGATTAGCTGGAATCTATCTAACGAACCGCAAGCATGGAAGGTGGATAGGTGGGACTGGAGTAAGACCTTTGCTTTGGCCTGTTGGATGATTTGGAAGAATCGTTGCGGCAGAACATTCGATAATACAAGCCTACACCCTGATGAGATTGTTAGGAAGTGCATCCATAACCTCATGATAGGAGTTGAGAACGGGCGGTTCAAGCATGCAATTTATCATATACTAGACCGTGCGAATTGCAAATGAAGCCTCCCTCCCACTGGGTACATACAAGTTGATGTAGATGGATCCGTGAATCATCAGCAACATGCTGCATGTGGAGGGGTATTACACAATGATCTGGGCATTTGGATGGGTGGTTTCCAAGCAAGTCTTGGTTTCGCATCACCTACGGAAGCAGAGCTGCATGCTATTAAAGAGGGATTGATGGTATGTCAGGATAAAGGAATGGATAAGGTAAAGCTTTACACTGATTCTCTAAAAGCTATACAGCTCATATTCTCTGATTCTGGGGTGGCTCACCCTCTTAGTCAGGTCATCAAGGATATACACTCTCTGATTGTAAGAAGATGGGATTTTGAGATTATACATTGCCATAAGGAAGCACTTGTATGTGCCGATCATCTTGCCAAAAATGGGCATAGGCCTATACCAGGGTTTTTGTATCTACATGAACCGCCCAGGTACTGTGTGGCGTCTATCAATCATGACAGGGAATTGTGTGGGGGGATACTTCCCCCGATTTTGCAGTTATGTAAGTTTGTAGAACTCAAGCTTTGCTTACCTTGCTATTTAAAAAAACAATATATAGATTGTGAGCTAATTTTTTACAGTTGAATTAACCTTTATTGACAAACATGTACCATTTTAAAAAACATTCCCCCTTAAAATATCACTTTCGCTCTACAGCAAGTTAAATTGAGGCAATATTTTATATTATAACATGAGTCCATGGAGGTTATCTTGCTCATATGATCATTAACCCTTCCATTACCCCGTTGGTACGATTGAATTGAAATTGAAGGATAGTAGAAACTAGAAGTAGACTTGTTCAATTGTTGGGTTGGGGCCTTGGCCTGGTGACGCAGTCCCATCGACAAAAGGGCAAGGGTGGCCCCACCACAATGGCAATCGTACGGCTCATATAGAGCTCGTTATGTATTTTATCCGTAATCACTTTCCTAAACATGCATTTATATTTAAATAAACATTGAATTCAGAATATATTTATTTTATTAAATTTTTTTTTACTTCAAATGTAATTTAAAAGGAGGGGTTAGCAAATTTCAGAATTTAAAAGTTAATAAACTTTTAAATTTAAATTACAAAGCAGTTAGCAAGGTCAACTATGTTAGCCATTCTCCTCCTGCAACGTAGCCCAATGCCTTGACATGTCGGTACCATCCCTTCTCTCTCTTCCCCCTCCCTGCCTTGCTTCTCTCTCTTCCATAACAAAAAGACAAAATCGTACCAAAGCAATACCCATTTGCGCCACCAACTTTTGTACCCTCATCATCACTCACATCATTCAATTTCATTCGTCCTTCGAAGGAAGCCACTAAGTAAAGCATTATCTGCCTCTTCTTGTAGGGTTTAATTCATTCGTTGGCATGTAGAGAGAGAGAGAGGGAGAGAGACCGAGTTTTCACAATATGAGGGCTTTAGGGATAGAAATAAAAGGGTAAAGAGGAATCCAACCCCTTGTTATTAGATAGACTGAGATTTCTGAGACTGGCGTGAGCAGAAGAAGAATATATAAAATTACCCAAAATGAGAGGGTTTGATGTTGCAGATCTGAGCAAAAAGAGAGAGCATTACCGCCTTCTTCTTCTGGTTGGATTTTTCTTCGTCTTCTTCTTCTTCTTCTTCTTCTTCTGCAGAGAAGAGAGAGAGAGGGACAAGACTCGAGAGAGACATATAATAGAGATATTGACAGAAGAGAGTGAGCACATGCTGGTGGCAATTGTATGAGAGGCATACATACGCGGGTGCGTGCTCACTTCTCTTTCTGTCAGTTTCTCACTTTCGTCTGTATGTTTCTCTCTGTCGTCCTCCTCCTCCTCCTCCTCCTTCCTAGGAAAGAAAGAAAAGGGGAAAACCCTTTTTCTCTTTCACTTCTTCTCTAGACTCATCGATCAGATTGCTGTCCACTTCTCAACCCTACCTCTTCTGAACCGAAGAGCTCGATCTTGGCAATGAAAACCCCTTTTGAAACGACCCATCGAACGCGTCTTGGCTTACAACTTTGTGTATTTGTTCCCTCAGTTTGTTATGTCTCATAACCTCGATGTGCTTGACCAGTAAGTAGTTGAAATTATCATAGAGGTTAAATGAATGATGGTTGAAGGAAAACGAGTGTGTGTACTAAATTACCAATAACTTCTTTTTGGGCACTAGTTTTCACGACCGACAATGATGGTACAGATAGATAGGGTTTCTCTCTTTTTTTTACTTTTGCCAATGGATAGATAGGGCTTCTCGTCCTTATATCTTCCACTACTTCATTAGTTTTCTTATTACCCTGTCGTTTTATTTATTTGAAATTTTTATTTATGTAAGTATTATTATATTTGTGCACACAGATTGAAGCTTCAAAGCGTTGTTTTTTATGGCGCTTCCTTTCAACACTATGGCCAAATTTTACCTCTAAGCCGTACTGTTCTTATAATAACGGAAATCCGTATGTTTGGTTTGCTTCGGCTTATTTACTCACCAAACCCTTACTATTTTTCTCACTTCTCTTTCAATCTGTACCGGAAGTTTTGTACTTTTTTCTGTTTGCTTAACACGCACCGGAGCTCGGAGGGATCACCGGCGAAGGAAGAATTATGGGTATATTTTTTAAATTCCATTTTCTGGGGGCTGTTAAAATCAAATTTTATTGCAGATATTTGAATCGTCGTTTTCCTGAAAAGGGAATTGTGAGGTAGCGATGGAGGAGCAACAGAAAGCAAAAGAAAACCCGTTTGGGAAAGTGCTTCTGTAACCATTATGGGAAGATTTGGCTTTTATTCTTCGCAGCAAATATGCATTTATGGGCTTCCACACAAAGGTCAGAAAATTTTCCAATCAGTAGAATCAAAAATTTGTTTTTTTGTTTCTTTCTAATTTTCAGTTCAGGAAGCGAAGTCAGAATAAGTAATAAAATAAACTCTTCAGATTTTTTTTTTCTTGCAGAAGTTGTTTGAGGTTTTGGGGTCTTAGAGAACTGCTGCATCCATTTCAAGCACGAGATTATTCTGGTAATTAATTAATTAACCTTTGAATTCGAGTTTCATTTCTTCTCTAGTATATATGTGATATCATGAATTGTGTTTTTGTTTCGTTCAATGATCACCTTATATGGTGTTAGGTATTGAACAGCTTTGCTCCTTCTGTTGTCATATGATTTCAAATACTTAGGCCCTGGGAATGTTGTATTGCTTATCTGAATACATGCAATGTCCACAATTTGAGTATTTGGATACATGAAATGTAAAGGGTGAGTGTTTTATTTATGAAATTAATTGCCCAGTTAGTGTGCTGAATTAATGAATTGTGTCAAGAGTTGCATATATTTCCTTCTATACCTTGGTACTCCTCCTATCCTAATTATAGGAGCTACTAGGTGGGGGCTGGGATGTTAGTCTTAGTTCCAAATATGAGATTTCTGTCCATTTTATCTTTAATATTTATCTTTTTTCTCAAACTAATTTACTAACCTTATAAATTGATATATATATATATAATCTAATGTTATATAAGGGTATTTTATGGAGATCATGTCATATTTGTTGTAATTATATATCTTCCTTAATTTACTCAAATTAGTTTAGCATCTCCTATATTAATGACTAAAGTATTAATATATAATAATGTATCTTCATTTTAGTTAGGCACTCATGTCTGATTTATGCTGATTTGAATGTTGTCTCAAATGGAATATGTTATGTCGATTTTGGATGATGATTATACAGCATATGAAGATCATTTCAAACCTTTTACAACTTAGACTGAACTCAGTCTACTTCATCTAGTTAAGTTCTTTGTTTTTAGGGCCAAAACCAAAAACTTCATCCATTAATTTAACCTCTAGTAATCTTTCTTTGCTTTCTTCTTTCAGGAGTCTGGCTCATCCTTCTTTCTTCGTATGATCATTTTTAGCAAAGAATGTTTTTTTAGTAGGTAAATAATAATACGAAAAGAAATATTGGATTTTGCCTTTCATGTGTAAGGAAACAAAACCATTGTGGTGTTATATAAAACTGTAAGGCCTGAGTGAACTGGTGTAGTAAAATTCTATCCTATTTGAATTTTGAAGCATTTTGTATTGATTATTCAATGGCCCTGTTTGGCAAGCAGTGGATTATTTTCATAAGCACGTTCAACAGTGTTTTTCCGCAAAACGAGACAATCTCCTCCACATATTTGCCTCGGCTTGTGTGAATAAGCACTTATAAGTGGCTTATGGCAGTTTGCCAAACGGGCCAATAATGGCTTTTAATCAATTTTGTTTATTTAATATTTTAAAACTCAGAAAATTGACTACCTTGCTATTTTTCAAGTCATGAGAAGTTTTGTTCAGTTAATTTTTAGTTAATACCCAGCACAAATAGAGCAATTCTTGTATTATGCATCATGCTTTTATTGCAGTGAAAAAAATTTGCGCTTAAGCAACTTGCCTTCACCATTTTAAAGGTTTTGTTCTCATATATTTAGTTATGGTGAACAGTAGTCTTTGACAATATATATGACCAAGTGTTTTGTTAGATAATTACTATTCATGTAAGGATCAGACACTACATTTTACTGATAAATCACTTTCAAAACTTTGTTATTACCAGTTAGGGTTGCTAGTAATGTAAGAAAAACATGAGCCATGTACTTTATCGCTTTTATCTGTTTTCTGTGGGTGGTTTATAAAGTATCAAAACAGTAAAAAATAGAAGGATATATGAAGATTGAGATTTTCAATAAGGAAACTTTGTTTAACTTCAATATATTGTGTATACATATCTCCAGAATATGTTGTTTCATTTGAAGTTTACCTGGAAGTTAGACCAAAGGAGACTTTACTAATTATGCCTTCTATACCAGTGTCAGTGTGTGTGTGTGTGTGTCTGTACACATACTATAGCTCTATACCCTACAGGTCCTCTATTATGCAAGAAATGAGATATTGAATTGTAAGAAGTTAATGATATATGGAATGAAAACACATGGTATGGGCTAAGCAACTGTGGATCATAAGTGTTGTAGAACTGTTTCTGAGTTGTATTTTGACATATCAACAATAACTGAAGAATTTGGTTGATGTGAATGTATATACCAAAACATTTCAAAATCCACTTTGGTCATTCTATTAAATTGACAAAGGTTTAAGATCACCATGGACCTAATTATAAGGTTTACCAGAGCAAAACATCTTCACAGTCTGCTCTTATTTTTTGAGCCTTTATTTGATGAGGACTCCATTTTCATATCCATACACGAGAAAGGGCACACCTCGTGTGTATGGGAAAGAGAAGGGCAAGTGACATGGACACTATAGTATCTAAATTCCTCAACATGTATAAATCCAAGCATGAGAGAAGGAAAGTGACTGACAGATTGAGCCACATCAGCATGGTTGCTTAATTAATACCTTCATGGGTGCTAATTAAAATCTATCCAATGAATCACTTTTTGAAAATTCTTGCTGAAACATCTAGCAATGATTATAGGTAATGTCAAGTTATCTCTATCTAATTCAAAAAGTCTTGACATAATTAAGAGGAGAAAAATAATCTGTCCTAATTTGATCTAAAACGAATACTATGTCTTTTGTAACTGCATATCAAGCAGTGACATTGAAAATGTAAAATCAAGATGAAAAATAGAATGAGTTATAGCATTTTACATATTAGATTGTAAACATCATGTTACATGATTTATCTTTTGTTCCTGCCTACTTCCAGTCTCCTTATTGACCAAGTGAAGCGAAAGGGGCATGTTTATTTTGACCCTGTGCTACTCTATTTTCTTTCTTAATCTGCAAGGATTTTCACTCTCTGAATTCCTACATTTTTCTTTCTGTTAGATAAGCATGTCCATTTTGCAAATTTTTCCTCTCTTTGTTTTTTTACTTTACCAACTGTTTTTAATTGCTTGACTTGTTATTACATATCTACCTTTATCTCTGATTAATTTGTTTTTCGTTTCTTGTTAGCTTTACAAACTTTAAGAGATCACTTTGTGGGTATTTGGAAATATTAAAAATTTGGAACATATTGTGAGAAGTGCATAGATTAAATTTGAAGTCCCATTTATCAAGATGATATGTGTATATATATTTCAAGAAAACTGGCATGTAAAATCCTATGCTCTAATCAGTTATATTAGACTTGTATGGATTTTACACTATTAGTCTTTCACGTACTTGCAATTAATCTTGACTGTTATTTTAAGCATTTCTATCTACAGCAGTGCACAGTTTTAAAAGAGTAAGAAAAAGAAAAATTGGCAATATAATAAGCATTTATAAATCACAATATCATATTCTTGAAAAAGAAAAGTTACATCAACGTTTTTTATGTTGGCTATAAAATTGATGTCGGTAAATGGATTTAAATTTACAGACACAAACCCACCTAGAATAAACAAAAAGAGACACCAAGGAAACAGACAAGTAGGAAAGAATAATTCTATAAAAGTTACCACAACCCTCTGGAACATCATCAATCACAATAGAACTGAACTATCCACATTTATAAATGATAGTCAACAACAAAACAAGACCTCCTGAGCAACATGACTTGTCACATGTAACTTACACAAAATCCCACCTTTTCATAGCTTTCTTCAAGGTTAAGTTCTCGTACATAACAGCTGAGACAACATGGTAAACACAACTAAATATAAACCATTCATCTCTTGGTGGAATCCATCTCAAATCAGCTTTATCTTCTTTTGAATGGATTATCCAATAGCTTCTAACAACCATAAAGTTATCTTATCAATGAATTTGCTCATGTTCTACATTCGTTCCTTCTCACAATGATGCGTATTTTCCATTCCAAAAATTCCAATAATTCATTGACACAGCGACTTTGTTCAAAGTAGTAATTCCAGTATCAACAAGTACTAGTAACTTATAACAAAAACTATCCAGTATAGACTCACTCCAACTTCGTTGGTTCTAATAGAGAGGTAATTACCGTTCTACATTTTTTTGGGGCCAAATCACACATAATAAGGGTGTCTCTTGACTGATTTTCCTCTTTTGCTCCCATACTTAGGCTCACCATCTGCTTTCTTTGCCCTAAAAGTAAAATCACTAGAGAAATGAAAAGTAGCATGCGTTTTGAATCTGGATGAGGAACCCAGGCCTTCCTTTCCTTCAAATCTTGATCACTGTAGAGTTTTTTATCCCAATTGATCCTTGTTGCCAAACCTTATGATTTTTCCTGACATCGCATATTAGTTACTTTAGATCCTACTAGTTATCACCAATCTTCTAGATCTTCACTATAACAATAGATATTGCCAACATCTTACCTTCATCTGATCCGTTACATCTTGATTCACTAGGACCTTCTTCATTTTGCCAACAAAAGGAATGCTACCCATAGTCACCCTCATGTCATGCATAGAAACCCTACATACCTCTTCTTGGGAGCTTTTGAGAAGAGAAACTAAAAGGCATACCTCAGTTAAAGGAGATTCTCAATAGGGACTAGGGAGACAAACTTGGAATACATCATTCATTCATTAACAAAAATATTTTAGACCATGCCTTATCATGATATGTCTAAGCCAAGTGTTGTACTTCATCAAATGCAACGCATTATAATGATATCATTTGGAAATCCCTCAGATTGTCGTCAACCTTGAAGGTTTTCATTTGTTTGTCAATCACACCAAGAGCATGCGAAGATTATTTCATTATTGCTTTTTCATTTGAGTTGCAGGGAATGATGTTCAAACACTATAGGGTAGTTTATAAGCTCTAATAGCTAAATCTACATCACCTTCAAGACATACCCCTTTGCCAATTAAATTGTGGTTCAAAGGGAACGAATAACCTCAGAATGTCAGCATGAGCATTTTAAAAAGTAAAGCCCCCCCCTGGTCCCATGAAGCGCTGATACCAGTAGATATTTCAAGTATGTCAAGACAAGAAATATGAATTTTAAAAATTTTAGAATATGTGATATAATTTATATCTGTACTCAGCAAATTAGCTCATTTAACAAGTATGAATGCGTATGGTTTATATTAGAGATTTTTAGTGTAAGTGATAAGAATATGGATAAAATGTGTCGTCTTCTTGACTCCAAAAGCATCATTGGACCCAGATAAAAAAGGTTGAAGCATCGAATTTCCGTACACGCCCACAAGATGGTATTTCTGTACCATGTCAAAAATAGCAAAGCCTCCGTGTTTTTGTTTAGATAGGGGATGGCCTTAGAGGTTGTGATGGCGGAAAAAGAAGAATAGGAGGTTAGAGAAGAGTGCATCTACCTCCATATATACAGTGGCTTCTTATGATCTCTTTCATCTCTTGTGAAGAATCCACTCCATTTCTTTAACAATTTTGGATCTCAACTTAAGGAGCTTTTATTTTGGCCTTAGAAGTTTTGCATTTGATGATTGTTACACACTAAATCTATTTTCGTTTTTGTTTATGCAAAATGAAAACACATTTTGTATTTCCTTTTCTATTTTGGCACTTTGCTTCACTCAAGTGTATGTGTTTTTAGTGTCACTCATTTAAGGTGTTTAAGGAGTCAACACCTTAAGGGTTCTTTTTGCTTTTGGTTACTTTAGTTTAGTTAATCCCATTTTCAATGTTGCATGTCTGATGTCCTACATTCATTGAGTGAAGGGATTGAAGGTTATCAACCAAAGAATGTCCTTGCTCCGTACAACATAGGGAACATGATGAAAAGAACAGCCAGGGCAGCTGAATTAGGATTTCTGCCTTTAACTCTTTCTAAATCATCACTGGTTGCACTTAGTAAAACTCTTGCAATGTTTATGATACAACACATGCGTTGACCATTCATTCATAATCTGACTAAGTTTTCCCTCCTATATTAATTCTTCATATTGGATATTATCTTTCTATAGAAGACTTTTGCCTTCTCTTTGCCAATTGTTCTTTGCGATTTTTAATCCCAATCTTTTATACATTATGTGTGTTTGTGTGTGTGTTGTATATTGAATATTATCTTTGATAACAAAGAATAGACTAGACAGGATAAAG
Organism: Vachellia pachyceras; assembly: GCA_025593235.1. NCBI lineage: Eukaryota > Viridiplantae > Streptophyta > Magnoliopsida > Fabales > Fabaceae > Vachellia > Vachellia pachyceras. Next base: position 11,883 of record JANTPZ010008824.1, read on the forward strand.
TGGAGTGTCTAACTTCTTTGTGTATTATGATGGCATAGGGAAGAACCAGATGAGTGTTCAAGCTCTATAAATTACAAAGAGAGAGTTGTCTAGTATTTAAGTAAATATGGATAGTGGAGGGGCATGTAAGCTGTTCAGGAAACACCTAACTGCAGTACCATGAAGAATAGGTAACCATTCAGCTTTACATTGAAAGAAAGATTATTTGTGTTGTTTAGTTGATTAGACTAAGGACACCGGGATTTTTCTTGCGGTAGTAGTCACTCTATTTGCACAATTAAAATAGATAAATTCAATAAACTATCACAGCATATACTTATTACTCAGCTTATTATGATCAAAGTATTTCTAGTTAGGGACTCCCAGTTTTGTTAGGGCATCTTCTGACTCTTTAAGTTATGCCAGTTGCTTGGAATTGGAATTGTGCTCTTCTAAGATCTCATGTCAAGATTACATATATGAATTATTAGATATCATACAATTTAGTTACTTAGTTACCCGATAAGTTAAGTCCCATACAGTTTTGTTTACTTGTAACTAAGTTCTGACAATTGCACAGCATGTAACTAATTCAGTTAGCTAACTAGTTAAGTGTGTCTGTTAGTTTGTTAGCAACAAGACAGCTAATTAAATCGTGAAGGCCAGCTGTCCTTCTTTTACTTATATATATGTACACTTGTCAATATCAGAAATACAAGCTTTTATCTTCTAGACATCTTGCTGCTCTCTTCTTTTCCTGTTTCTCTTTTATCTCCGCGTTCAGTTGCTGGAGCTTCACGAGTTCGACACTGTGATATGGTATCAGAGCCATAGCGACTATATCCATGGCTACTGCTTCTTCAACTGTTCCTTCCTCCACCTCCTCAACTATTTCTTCCTCCACCTCTTCCAATTTTTCCGATGCGTTGCAGAATCCATCTAATCTGTATTACATTCACCCAAATGAGAACCCGTCGTTGGTCTTAGTATCTCCGGTTTTAGTTGGCTCCAATTATCATTCATGGTCAAGAGCGATGAAGATGGCCTTGCAGTCGAAGAATAAGTTCCAGTTTGTCGATGGAACGATAGTTGCTCCTCCTGCGAATGATCCTCTGTTTCCGATATGGGAACGTTGCAACACCATGACCGTGGCGTGGCT
>JANTPZ010008825.1:0-11003 GCA_025593235.1 Vachellia pachyceras
AACTTTAATTCCGTGCCATATTCCATCAGTTTCTAATTTCTTGTTAAGGCATGAAAGCGCATTTGCAGACAAAATATAAAGATATGGAGATAGAGGATATCATTGTTGCAATCCATTTGATGGAGTAATACTTCCTAATGTTTTCCCGTTAAATAGAATCGGGTAGCTGACTGTAGAGTTACATTGATGAATCAGATTGATCCATTTATCAGGAAAATTTATGGCCTTCAATGTGGCAATTATGAAATTCCAGGATAACTCATCAAAGGTTTTAGAAAAATCAACCTTTAGTGCTACTAACCTTTTTCTTCCAATATAAGAGGAGTGGATTTGATGCATTAAATCAGCTGCAATCATAATGTTATCAGAGATAAGCCTTCCCTTTAAAAAATCACATTGATGAGGGGCAATCAAATCTTGCAATGGAGTCTTTATCTTATTGCACAATATCTTGGATATGATTCTATATGACACATTGTCTTAGGTCCTTGAGAGTATGAGGTTTATCATATTTCGGAATAAGAGTTATGAAAGTGATGTTGAATGCCTTCAACAAGAATTCTGAGTCCCAGAACCTAGTAACCATATGAATTAAATCATTGCTTACTAGATTCCAATTGTCTTGGTAAAAATCAATATGACATCCATCTGGTCCTGGTACACTTCCCCTAGGCAACTCAGAAATATCTGTTTTGACTTCTTCCATACTAATAGGTGCCATGAGAAAATTAAGATTAGTTTTCGACAAGATTGGGATATTATGATCCGAAATAGCTATACTAATATCAGAGATAGACATTGCATTTCTAATTTGATAGATCGATGCAAAATGAGCTACTTCCATGGAAGAGAGTAATTGAGGGTCATCAATCCAAGTTCCATCCTCTTGTTTCAAAGAAAAAATCATGTTAAAAGATTTCTTTCTACTGCCACTCGAGTGAAAATATTTTGTGTTTTTCTTCCCTTCAACTTTCCATTTAACCTTTGCTTGCCATTTGGGACCAATAACTATATTGGCAATCATAGAGAAGTTCCAGCTCATGCTTCATATTAAGAATTTCAAATTGTAAATTATGATCATAATCAGATCTGTACTCAGCCTTGCAAGATAAAGCACAAAGTCTTTCCTCTGCCTAATTTATCCTATTTTCAAAATTCCCAGTCTGAGATTTACTCCGTGAAGTTAAATTAGTAAGAGTCAGTTTGAGCTTAAAATGAAGGTTGAATCCTGTGAACCTCTGATATTTTGTGCCCAGTAGCTCTCAATAATGGACTTACTTTCCGGCAATAAATTCCAATATGCTGCAAGTCTCCTTATCTTTGAATGTTGAATCAGGTTTGGAGATGAGAAGATGATGGGGCTGTGGTCAAATGCTGCTACAGGAAGAGTTCGTACATTAGAAAATGGGAAAGCTTACAACCAAGATGAGTTATTGAATGCCATGTCTATTTTTTCCCATACCAAATCATGTCCTCTCCTATTGTTTGACCAAGTAAAATCTGGATCATGTTGATAAACTGAGATTAATTGAGCTAAGTCGATGCAAGAAACAAATTCTGCCATTCCACTAGAAGATGGCTTCTCAAAGGAGCAAAATATTTGGTTAAAGTCGCCTATCAACAACCAAGGATCATTAATCTGTTTTGCTTCAGCTTTCAGCCAATCATATAGAAATGTATTTTAGATTGCGAGAAGGAGGACCATAGACAAAAGTGAGGTACACTGAAGGTAGAGATTCATTGATAAAGAGCTTACAATGACAGAAAGAAGTCGAGGTATCCAAAACCGAAACATCATAGGATGATTTCCATATAACCGAAGTACCCCCACCCTTTTGATAAGCATTTGTGCCCGAACAGTTATTGAAACCTGAGTTAGGAAATGGACGGTAAGCAGTTGATAAAGATGATAAAGAAATTTCCGTTTCAGCCAGATACATAAAATCAGGATCATACTTTCTGATCAACTGCTTACGTCGCTGAGATGCCGTCGTTGTCCGAAAACCACGGCAGTTCCAGCTTAAAACCTTCATGGTGCCAGCGGAATATTACTAACACACACACACACACACACACACATATTTGCAAACGTAATAGAGCTAACATATATCGATGCAATAAGAACCCAGGAAACTTCGCAATAGCTAAACAATTTTCTTCCTGCCATCCTCCCACGCTTCTGGGGAATCAATTAGAGAACGAGTTTACAGTTAGAGAACGTGTTGGGGAATCAGCTAGAGAACGAGTTTACAGATTGTAAGATAAATATGTGAGATGAATTTTATCTCAACTTGTGTGCAATGTGTTTTGAAAGTGATTCTCAAACATGTTCGGTCTGTGCAACATGTTAGGCATGTGTGCATGTTCCACTTTGATATAGGAAAACGTGCTTAAATAACTACCCAAGTTGAGCTTGACAATAAAGTTCAAGTTTTTTACTTAATTTTCTTGTCACTTTCTTGTGCATCTGCTCTTAATTTTTTTAAAATTTTTTTTACCTGTATATGTTTTCAAATTGAATTTATTTAAATTTCCTCACCTCTCCCTCGCCTAGATATAGATGGCTGCGTCCCATATAATTACCACTGATAGTTGTAATCTTAACCGTCATTTACTGGTCTGACTGATGAATGATGGTGCAATCTATATATATATACCTTGTAAAAGCGTGTATACTATCTTTCTGCCAATCTAAGAGTTTAGCTAATGATCATTTGCATTCATTGAGTTTGATGGCATGCTTTAATCTTTGCTAAGTTTTTTTGTATTGCTCGTTTCTTTCACTGTTTAACTCAGCCAAAAGCGTCATTTTGGTGTGGTTGACAATTGACAGTTAGCTATGAATACGGCCTTGAAGTGACCAAACAAAAATTGGGTCACCGGAAAGACCCTTAGGTGAAATGGTGGCATACAGGGACCATATAGGCAACCTTAGCTCACTTTTGCACGACCTTTTCCCTCGATTTTTTTTGTAGATATATCGATGATGAACTTCTCGTGGAAGTGTTTTCTTAAACGGAGTTATGTTTTTTCATGTCAGTCCTCCAATTTTTAATTCAACTATCAGAACCTAACATATCTCTAGGATAACAAATTTTTGCGTTCATCACCCAACTGCAGGGCAGCGAAAGGAGACAGTCGCACACGCGCGGATACCTACCGTTCTCGATTGCCGTTTAATAGCTTGAAAAATCATTTAATACTACTGGTATAACATTATTAAGGCTTCTGCAGATATTGGTCGGAGTCAAGTTTCAGAAATTCCAATTGAAGACTTAATTAAAGAAACTTTTTGCTCAGTGAGGGGGCTCGGTGGCTGCCCATTTCAATATCCATTCTTAGTGGATTAATGGGCATTTGGGACCCCTCGTTACTGCACAAAACTGGATCCCATTTTTTTGGCTTTATTTTTGTTTCTAAGGCCTCGGATCCAGATTTAACAAGCTAAAGCCTCAAACTAGTACGCGCCTTATTATCATTATATCATCGTCGGCGTTTTTTTTTATTTCATTCATATTTTTGGTGTGAGAAATTCCCCCAAAGTCCAAACAGTTGAGTTCCACATATAGGCGAGTTAGTAGCTGTTCGTTTTTATTATTCGATTAATCGCTACTTCAATATCACCTGTTCTCCTCTCCGCTGCTCTCCAACCTCCTCTTGTTGTTTGGAGAAAGTTCAATCAATCTAACTGAGACTGTTTTCTCCGGATGACTGGTCGATATCAATGCAACCCTGTTTCTTCTTTGGCTTAATTCCATGACGATCGTCGACATGTGCGGCCCTTCCCGAGATTTTCGGGATCCAACGATGAACCGCTGCTTCCAATTGTTCCCCTGCCTCGCTGATCCTGGTGCGTCTCCAAATATTCGTTTTTTTCCTTCTTTTAACTCTTTGGTTCCAGAGGGACTGGAGAGTTGAGTTTAATGTGCTCATATGCTCTGCATGCTAAATGCGACTTCCGCGGCGTTGCCTATGCTAAATGCTAGCACTGTAACTGTTTGTCATATTTACTCCTGAATTTTCCGACATTTCTCGTTATTATTTTCTTTTCTTTTATCTGAATTTTGGTGTCCTGATGTTAGCGCGGAGGTCGTCGTTGTACTTGAAGTTGGCCTTGGTGACGATCCATCTGGTTTATGTGGCCGTTATCTTCTTATTTGATGGAGCTTTGATAGAAAAAACTAAGAAGGAACCATGGTACGCTTATCCCCCTCACTGTGCCTTTCGTGTTAACTTTCTGTAAGTTGAAACAACGTTCATGGCAATGTTGCTACATTTCATTGTAATTCCATTGATTTGATTGCTATTACTTTACAAAGTCAAAAGACAAGGAGAAGCTACACTAGCAAATTTAAACTTGATTTTCTCAATTGAATGAGAAATTTTTGGCTGTGGTATTTAAATATTCATGGTTTAAGACTAGAGCTATGACATGCATCACAATTTAGTTCGGTTTTGAGGAGTTAGGCACACTTTGAACTGGTACAGGAAAAAGAAACCCTAGAAATGTTATAATCTGTCTACTCACTCAGTTTTGATTCCACAAGTCCTGGATAAAAAGCTAGATTTAAAAGATGCTGGCTATGATTTCTGTTTCAAGTACTGCTTGCTTTTGGGAAAAATTGGCAGCACTGTTCCTCTTACAACTTACAAGGGATAACTGGGCCTTCTGCTTACTCTATAATCAGTTTTGACGAGTCGAACAATACATTAAATGATGTACTGCGGGATGATTAAAATGTCTGATAAATGCATCTTTCTTCATTTTCGAAAGGATGCAAATTATTATGTTGTTTCTTATACTTATTTCTCCTTTCCTTTGCAAAATCATAAAGGTGGGGACTTATTCCTTCTTTGATTCTATCAAGTAATTTGAGCATTTTTTTCAAGTCTAATTTATTTTATCCTTATTAATAGTTACATAAATGAAGTCCTCTCGTCCAATTTTGGTTTCATGAATCATGATTTAGATGTTGGATTGTGCTCTAAAGCGTAGGATTTTGGAGTTGCTGCAATTTTTCTGACTTTATTCTTTGAATTTTATTGTTGTGCATCCTGTCAGGTACACTGCCTTATATTTGCTGCTGCTTGCTGCTACCTTAACACTGTACTTTGTTACCTCCATTTCCTCCCCTGGGTAAACATCAAAGTTAATTGACTTTCTCTGGATGAGGCAGAAATTGGATTGTGATGAGGAGCCTTGAAATTTATAAACCTATCTTCCTAATGTGTCCCTATTTCCCTCTTTTTGTACAGCTATGCCCTTGATGCAATGGCGGCTGTTAATAAGACAAATGCAGTTTACAGAAAGGCATCTATAACCTCAAAGTAAGTATTCATCCTTTTTCCCATCTTCTAAATTTTACTGTTAAAAAGGAATATCAAATTCTGTATAAAATAAATTTACATTTACAATGTCATCTCACCGTCAAATTCAATTTTCTAATGCTCAAGTAAAGTCAACCCACTTCAACCAAGAATGGAAGCTTTAGTCTTACTGCTGATGAAAGTCAAATGGGAAGAAATGATGCAGGAGGTAATTCAGTGGACTGGACAAAGCTGGTGATAGACTTGTATCCTCCTGGAACAGCAATCAGGTAGGTGAACATTTATCTTAAATTATTTATGCTTTGAAATGCCTGTTACAAGTAGAATATTGTTATATGCTCTTTATTTATAATGGTTTGATTTTTTTTTTTTTTTGGTCTTATAAGGCAGATCAAATTAATGAACGTAAGTTAGATTTGATTTGTCTAAAAGAGCTATAATTTTGAAGGAATTTATGAGGTGTAGACCTTCCATGACCACCTTGTCATGCTTGATTTTGGATCATCTCATGTTTTGGCTGGACATAAGTCCCAATCCTTAAGTCAAGATTGTTTGTCCTTCCCTATACAGCGCTTCCCTATACAGCGTTAACCAGATAACCACAATTCTCATATCACACATGGATTGGTGTGAATGAAGGTACACGGCTAGTCTTCCAACTTGAGAATCCAAATTTAGTAGTTGTGTTCACATTGAAGTTCAGCGAGTCATAGTATTGTTAGTATATGCTTATATGCTTTATGTTGGAAATATTAATAGGCCTTCAACTCTCATAAATAGCCATATGCCATAAACAGGTTGGAGTCAATATTAAATTAAATGTGTTGGCACAAGGAACAGGTTGCATCAAATTATGGTCCACACATTCACATAGATTGTCTAGCTCTCAGGTTATGTTTTGGGTCAAATTTGATGTTTTCTATCGTATTGCATCAACTTTCTTTTCTTTAAATTATAGGAATATATATCTTAGTGGAGTACTTGCAATATTAGTTGACTGTTAATTTTGTCAATTCTGTATTTAGTATAGATATAAAAAATAAAAAAAACTATTGATAACATATCACAATGTTATTTATGGAAAACCACCCCTCCTTGCAGAAATTGGACTTGCAGCTACTGCCATGTGGAGCAGGTATTATCAATAATGTCTTTACTTGTAGCATGTTTTCTTTCCACTTTTTTTAATGTTTCTGTTGGCTACGACCTTTCAGATTCTAATGATTTTGCCTCTTCAATTTTGACTATAAATTATTGTGTTGATGAATTGTATGCAGCCACCTCGATCAAAGCACTGTCATGATTGTGACAAATGTATTCTTCAGTTTGATCATCATTGTGTTTGGCTTGGAAATTGCATTGGCCAGAATAATCATTGTCAATTTTGGTGAGTCTGTCATTTTGGGATATATAACTCTTCATTTGGACACTGTTGTCAAGTCTGATCTAGAAGGAAATTTATGGGAATTATTTAAGTGGTTTTGTGACCAGACGTTTAATTTAGAATAAGTTTTTATGTTGATGATTCTATTGATCATTCAGAATGTGTGGGTGAAGGACTAGTGGTAGCGCCTAGCAGCAAAAAGTTGTCAGAAAAATGTATTTGTTTGTTTCAAATCTGCAATGAAATTTGTTGCTGAGGATGCTATTTGAACTTAAAATTCTGTTTTTGGCCTGAAATTTGGATTTAATATTCATTTCTGCACTTCTTAATATTTAGCATGGAATGCACCGGCAATAAAGTGTGTGGATGAGCTGGAATATGTATGCTAAAACTAAGTACGTTGTCTTTTTATGTTTTGTTTCACTGAATGGTACGCTTTAAAGGAGAGAATAGAGTAATTCACTAGACGCCAATACAACTCTGCTGACCCTATTTATTTATAAATATATTAGTAATTCCCTATCTTCCTTTCCTATGATTTACCTAATTACTCTTACTATTCGCAATTCCCATGCACCACTGAACTTTTCAGGTTAAAAAAATGTATCACTGAACTTATATGTGCTTCTGTTGTGATCTGTGTTGTGGAGGAACGTTGCTATGTATTATGTTTGTCAATTAAAGTACAGTTATTTTTTCAGCAGAAAAACTAAAGCTGGCCTGATCACTTTCTGAGTTTATAAATAGAAGTTCTTTTCCCGTTTATTGCAAGAATTCTGGTGTGAAGTCAATATCTTTCTCCCAATGATATCTATTGTGTCATTCTATGAATTGCTTTTTTTGTAGTTTCGTGTGTGTGTGTGTATGTGTACAAATATACTTCTCTCTAAGAAACTATCTGTTCTGTTAACAATCTAGGTGGTACCTTTGTGATGAGACAGCACTGTGCCTCTGGACTGCTATATTGTATATTTTATACCTGAAGGCTCACATCGCGAGGAGCTGGTACTGTATCTTTGGAGCTATTTTATGAAATTGAAATTCATATCAGTTGATTTAGATGAAAATTATGCAAATTCCTTGTTCGCCAGAGTCCTCACTTTTGAAAACAGAGTAAATGGGAGATAAAAGATCAGTCTGAATGAATCAATATTGCTGTTGACATATCTTTTGTTTGCCCATCATTAGATCTTCAGGGGGAAAACAAAACAAAATTTAAAAAGAAAAAAGAAAAATGCGGTGTGCTCATGTAGTTTGTGTTATCTGAAAATTGAATGAGATTCTAACCATGTGATTCTGTCAGGTGGAAGGATGCAATCATAATACTGCTCTTAATCATGTTGTTAATTTCTCTCATCTTCCTGGTTCTTCTACTGCTATTTCATAGGTAACGACATGATTTATTTAAGTTTCCATATTCGGCACCAGATTGCTTTGATACAGGTCTTTGGTCCAGTTCCTTACCTTTGAAGTTCTGATCCGTTTCTTAGAGTTATTGCTTTAATGATTTTTTTGCTTCTCTTTTTTGTCATGTTTAGATGCGTCCTAGTTCATACTTGGTTGGTTATGATTGTGTAATTGATAGGATGTTATTCTGTAATTATGAGTCTTCAATGTCTTGTTTCACTTTTAAGTCAGAATTTACTACCTACTTTTTCCAGGAGTTTCCTGGCCCCTCTTTCTTCATATGGGGCGACGGAGGGAGTTTTGTTATTAACTCATAAAGGAAGGAGAAATTGAGTAAGAATTGTGGTTGAATAGAAATTTAGCCGGAGAAGAGAGAAATTGAGAGTAACTGAAAAATACCTGATATCATCCCGTTTCCCATTAGTAAGAATTAAGGTGGCAAAGTCTTGGGATATGGTATCATGGAAACTGAGTATTGTGTCCAAACCGCAATTTCTTATCGTAGGCCAATGAAAACAACTTTTTAAGATGACGTTCCAAATGCTGGTTAGGAATTTGATACGAAAGAAGAAAGAGAAATGATAGGAGAGGAAGAGAGAGAATCAGATCAGAAGAGTCTTAATTAACCAACAAACTTCTTCTCCCCACCCTTGGGACATTGGTATATCTAGAAAAAGTGGTTGATCAAGCAACTCCGACTAACTATTTAATTAACTCCTTCAACACCAACACTTGATAAGTTTAGAAAAATCTGATGTGCAGGCTGTTGATTTTCACCCTTGTATTTCAAAATTTCTAGCATACCCATATAAAGGAATGACAAAGGAATCAATACTAAATTCCTTCCCTTGCATCTTTCTTTTGAACTCCTTGTAGACTCCCTGAACAGTCATTTTACTTCTACTAGTTGTTGTCACTTCTAGTTTTCTTTAATGGAATCCCCAAATTTCTCAACGATTTGTCCAAAAAACCATGGGAGACAGCTATCATAACAGACTTTGAACTGCTGACTTCTCATTCCCTAACTAACCTCTATCTAATTATTGTTTATTACCAGTGCAATTTTATTGTATCAATGATGCCATGATATATTATTGCATCGCTGAAAATGAGGATGTAAGACAGCAAGAGTATCACTGATGTTTTGACTTTGCAGCTATCTTATTCTGACAAATCAGACTACTTATGAACTTGTGAGGAGGAGGAGAATTTCTTATCTAAGGTTTGATAGTCCCCTTAATGTTTTTCTGCTAATTCACTTTATAAAATTTAATCATGCAATGGCAAAAATTGGTGGACCGTGCACCTGTATTATTTTTTAGCATGGTTTATTGTATGTATGAGCTAGATGTATGTTGATGTTATCTTCTTCCCCGGAGGGGGGGGGCGAAAGATGTTAGATGGTCAGAAGTCTGCGTGTATGAGATAGATCTGGTAAACATTCTTTTTTTCTTTTTTGGTCTTCAGGGGGATTCCAGAAAGAGTACATCCATTTAGTAAAGGAATTTGTCGAAATTTATACAACTTCTGCTGTGCAAGGAGAAGTGTGTACAGTTTGGAAGCACTGCCTAGTCCTCAAGAGATAGAGGAAAAGTCAATGCCTTACACATGCAATGATGTTTTAACCTGTCGTTGTTGCTGATTTTGGTGCGATTATTGTTGTGCTAGAACAACTCCCTCTGGTTCTTATTTTGTACTGGAATGCGTCCATTTGCGTAGGGAACAGATTTACTTCACACTGTTGGCGTTATGATCATCTATTTCTTTTTCTGCTCTTAATCATTCTTTCCCTCTTTTTTTGGAGGTGGTTTTTTTATGTTTAATTAATGCATAGGTACAGTGCCAGTGTTTTTTGGTGAATGAGATAAATTCCTCTGCGTCGTAGATTGCAGCTCCTGATATCTGGTTATTTTTAAAATGATTCCAGCAACAGAACAGTTGCGTGAAGAGAAACTGCAGGGCCGCCATTCTTTTTCATTACGGTGTCTTGTATACAGCATTGGAAGTTGCTTTTTCAATGTGATTTAGGGATTGTTTGGAAACCCATTCTGAAACCTAGGTTTGGTTTTAAAACCTAAGTTTTACCTTATAACCTAGGTTTTGTCCAAGCAAAATTTTTTTTCCCAAAAGTTATTTTGGTTACAAAACCTCAGTTTGAAACCTATGTTTTCTCTTTCCTACTTTTTCCTGTTTTTTCTACTTTTTCATATTTCCTCTTTCCTACTTTTTTTCCCTTTTTCTCTTTCCTCTTTCTTACTTTTTGCTTCTTCTCTTTCATTTTTCCTACTTTTCATTCTTTCTCTTTCCTCTTTACTACCCACTTTTTTGCCTCGGAATCCGTAAAAGCTAATAACTTTTCAAACATAGATCATTTTTCAAAACCCAGGTTTTGCCTCGGAATCTGTAAAAGCTATTTTCCAAAATCTATTCTCCAAAACCTAGGTTTTACCTAGGAATTTGTAAAAGCTATTTTCAAAATCACATCCAAACAAGCTTATAAGTTATGTTTGTCGTAGCTTTAAAGAAATATATTCATATATGTTAAAACAATTTTTCTCACATACTTGCAATATAGATTGTAAATCGCAATCGTAAAAAGTAATTTCAATCGCTAATCTAAATAGGTCCTACATGAGATGGGTTTTGTTTTGATTTGTGTAAAAGTGTTTTATAACATCATAACAAATAAGCCCTCAATATTTACACATAATGGTCTTAGACCCCATAATATGTTGTTCATTATATCCATATTTTCTATGAAAATTAATTACACTATAAATTTCAAGTTTATTGTGGGAGAGCAATGCCATCCGAATGAAGAAGGGACCGATTATTCGTTAACCTTCTAGTTTTAAGTTTAGTCACAAATAATTTGCATTTTTTT
>JANTPZ010008827.1:0-12392 GCA_025593235.1 Vachellia pachyceras
CAAGTTGGATATGATTAACATCTATAATCCAACTTGAGGGGGAGTGTGGTTAATACAGTAGATTAATGCTGTAAATAAGATCCCTTGATATGCGCTACTGATTATAGCAGTAATTGTCCCAGAGTAATTGCATATTATTAATATCCCTTATTTCTCTCCTTAATTCATGTAACTCGTTCCTGTATATATTATTATGTACCATCAGAGAAGACATATGAATAAAATTAGCTTCTGACTCACAATTGGCAAGACATTTTTGGCCACCTAGAAGAAAGGACAAGGCATATTCTTCAGTCTCTGCGTATATACTAATCACACAAGTAAAAGGCATTGCACATCATAATACTTACATCAATGTGTTCCTCTGCACTGATCATTTTTGTCGACTGATTCTTTCTTATTGTCACTTGTGCTCTTTGAACTAAAAGATGTGCTGTGAAAGAAGACAGACATTCAAATTTAATCACCTTGTAACTCTGCAGGGAATTATCCTGAAAGAGAACAACAGCATTGGAGATGCTGAGAGGATGTTTATTCAAGTAAGCATATGAATTCGTTCTTTTAGACCTGAGTAAAAGATGTGAAAGAATGTTGAATAGCATACTCACACAACCTAAACCTCTTATTTTTATTATAGATGAATAATTTGCTTCAAACCTTGTCTGTAGAATGTATGCGAGTGTGACATTACAGTAGTGCCCTGTATGTTTGGGGGATCTTGTTATTTTGTTAGCCTGTCGTTGTAGTTATCAATTGTTTATCCTCTCAAAACTTCAACATCTTGGCCTGCCAAATATAGGTATTTTACTTATCTCAAGTATCGGTTTTTTGCAGGCTCGGTTCTTTGCACCAGAAAATGCTAAACCACTCGTAGATCGTTACTCAAGACGATGAACCAATGACTTGAACTGCTTGCTTATTGACGAAGTTATACAGCCTCCAGAATTGTGACTTTATCTGAGGTAAAATGGGGCTTTGATTTCTTTTATATGGATACATGATTGATGGATTGGATCAAATTCGAGTATTGTTGGGACTAATTGGAAGTAGCTCTACTAAAGGCATTTTCTGCATGTACATGGGATGGAACCTGAAATCTGGTATTTCAGCTGCCGAAGCCACTTCCACTATAATCAGCACCCATTGGTTAAAACAGGGCTTTCTATTTTCCACTTGTAGGTCATAAACATTGTAAATGACTATATCTATATATATACACATATTCTGTGGATGGATCCCACAATTATGAAAATCCCAGGATACTTAATTAGTTCATATCATGAAACTGAAGCGAGATTGGATTTGGGATTCAATTTAAATGAATCATCAGTTCTGGGAGGGATCCTGATGTTTCGAATCATGTGCAGCACAATCACGCCTATGCAAGGCACTGCAAGAACAGCTAATGGATATAGTTTTGCAATTGCTGCTAATATTTGAAGCAATAGAGAAGGTAACTGAGCTTTTATTCTACTTCCAAATTCTGAGCTTTCCTTTCTAATGCACAGCCTATCACAAACCAAAAGAAATGATCAAAGGATTAAAAAGAGACCCCAAATGGTAAAAAGAAAAAAGAAAATAAAAGAAAGGAAATACACATTTCATCTACACATTTCAGCTTGATGAGAGGATGTAGTAGTAGCATCACAATCTGAAATATAACAAGTAATAAGGCTGTCCTTGTCTTGGGACAAAAATGCTTCTTTTTTGCCTTGCACAACCTTCAAAACTTTCTCAAACACTGATACTTGGCAAGGAATCTTGAGCACTCCCTCCTGTTGGAAACCAAATTCTTCTTCAGCTTCTCTCAGCAACATCTCAAAAGCTTGGTGTCTCAAATAGTCTGTTGGGATTATGAATCTCTTGAGCTCTTTTCCCACACAAACAGCTAAAAACCCTTTTGGGACGATCTCATTAGAACCAGAAATATCTGTGAAGGACAAAGTTCTCTTCAAGAACTTCATGCCTTTACTTCCACTACTGCTACCACTACTGGTACTGTTATTGCTTGCAGAAGAAGACGAATCAGTAACAACAGAAGGGTTGTTCTTGGAAGCATTGGCCACCTTCTTCCATTTCTTGAGGATTTGTTGAAGCCTAACTATATCTGTGATCTTGTTAGGCTTCTTGGAATCCATCAAGCAAACCTCTTTGGTGTTGGTTTCTCTCAACTTAGGGATGCTGTGGTTGGGGACAATCATTTATAGAAAGATGCTTCGCTTGATCAGCGCGCTTTTGTTGCTGACTTCAGTGTGTGTGTTGTTGTTGTTGTTGTTGTTGTTTATGGACTTATCATCGATCATCATTTAACTCACAAGGATTGAGATCCGTGAACATATATGAGATGTGTATTATTATGCTATGTGCACATATTTATTGGGCAATTCAAATTAGATTTAGAAAGTGTAAGTTATAACCCATAAGGTTGAGTTTAGTAGAAGGATTTAATCCATTATAATGTGACAAACTAATAATCGATTTTTTTTCTAGGAGATATGACCACATTTTGTTCCAAAAAAATAAAAAAAAATTGCCAAGTTTTAATTAATAACTTATTTAAAATGCTTATTTAGATTAAAAGATATGAAAAATAAGATACATGTCTCAGTTAAATTACTAGATACTGGATGCTCCATACCAATCCATACAACACAGTGACACACTCATGTATAAATAAAATGTTTGTGTATAATTAAAGTGTGCAATAAATTCGGATCTCAAAATTATGTCATGTGGATGGTTACTGCAAAAGTCCTTATGAATAAATATTAAGACACTTGCTTAATCTCCAACCAACTAAACTATAAAGGCATGTGTAGATGAGTATGTGTATATCATACATCTATGGCTACAAAATGTATACGATGTGATTATATAATCACATTGTGAAGTGCCATGCGCTTGTTCAACCAGTTTAACTAAAGGTTTCAAATTTAAACTACGAGAGGGGGTTAGGTTAAATACTTGGTGATAGAATTTCATCGTTTTTTATGCTCATATGATTTTAACCTGCTCAATTCATATTAATTTAAGTCAATACACATTCTTTTAGTGGACTAATTTTAAGCTAACTGACTAATCCGGTTCATATGTGTATTTTAATTCTATTATCTTTTATTGACTTTTTCTGAATTATATTAACAGGTATCCAATTCATATTGACTTTTTCTGAATTATACATCTATGATCATATACTTTTTCTGAATTATATTAACAGGTACCAAGTAACCGACTAATTCAGTTCAAGATATATGATTGCCCCCAGCACAGTTATCTCTTCTGGGACTTGAGACTCAGAGAGATCTAGGGAGATCTTACATTGAGTGACCAACTCTATGTCTGTTTATATTAATCACATAGGGAACTTCTTCCACTTAGGATTAGGACTAAACGCAATGGCAGGGTTTGTTGTGACCAGTCTACAATCTTCGGCTAATATTAGAATTTTGAGTTTAAAAAAAAAAGTCACCAGTAAGGGAAAGTCTTGTTCATGTGCTTGCCTAGTGTCGGCCACAATGAATAGCAGAAATCCAGAGTCAAAAGCTATATATAGAAGTAGAATTTGTACGACGCTCTTAGCCCTGTCCTCCATAATCATTGATGAATGATTTTTTATGTATTGTCATGATGTTGAATTATTGATTAATGTTTGATTTATTTATTGGATACTCAAAGTGCTTTTCAAGATCACTACGCAAGAAGGAGAGAAGATGGCTCTCTCATAATCTGATTCCCATGTGAATTGCCCATTCACTTGCAGTTGCAATATAAAAATTAGTAAGGCAGCATGTTGTGTCTTCATCTTACTGTCCTCCCTCTCCAACACAAACATTGAAATTTGAAGCCCTCCTTTTAGCAAAGAAGGTTAAATTAAATCTGTTGGGACTTGTAAAAGTTCTTTCCTTTTTTTTTAAAAAAAAAATCACTTAACATAATTTTGACTTGATTGCAAGTAAAGTCCTGAATTTTAACACAGAAATCCAATACTTGTAGATTTTATTCAATTGAAACTCAATCTCCCAACTCAAAATCAATACAACACAGTTCACAGTTTCTATAGTTTTAATCATTTAGAGGGAAAATAATTTGGTAGGTATCTATACTTAATTTTTAATTTGGTGAAGATGTGTTTTTCTTATAAATAAAACTATATAAAATGTTCTTTCTCTACCTTGAAACTAGGAGCATAGGAGTATTGATTAATTAATTCAATTATTAAGTAGGTGGTACTCTATTGACTAGGATAATGTTATTGGATTCGCTCGATATCATCATGAGGAGCTTATTGATTAATAGCTCACAAATTCCAAAGGCAAAATGAATGAAACTTACCCTTTTCTAGCTGTCTCCTTCCTTCTTCATGTGTTAGCTTAAGGTTATCACATACAAAAGCACAAAGGCCCAAATGCAAATTGTTTATATGTCACTCAAGCAGAGTTACCATAAACTAAATCTTAAGCAATGGTATTTTATTCAACGTAAGGGCTATTCCCTTATAATATATGAAGTTAAGGTTTGAATTTCTGATGAGAGATATTGATACATTAAATATACGATAATACCTTGAACATTATTGCCTTCAACAGGAGGATGCATGTACTTAACCAAAAATAAATAGATCCTAGATTTTCTATATATATATATATGTGGAATTTAAAATAAGTTGTATTATTTATAATTTATGAATGATGATGCCTTCAATATATTATATATGTATTCACATTAATCATTTTAATACCCTTCTATTCTTTTTTTTTAAAAAATCATGATGTTAATGTATAATAAATTATATTATTACAAGTGTTATAAATACATTATAAGAGTGGATGTCCATAGACTCTTGATTCCCTAAGCAATAGGTACTATACATGAATTGTTATTGAGAAACTAAAGAGGTATTCAATGTATAAAGTATGACAATGTATGTACACAATGTCACAATGTATATTCATCGCTATTGATTGTACTATTCATTACTCATGACCCTTGGAGGTCACACTTAGAGACCTATAAATAGGGCTTTGTACATGACATCCAAAAAGTGAATAGAATTCCTCTTAAACTCTCTCATTGATTCTCAAAGTTTCTCTTCTCTTTTCTCTTTTTTCAATTATGACATACATGTCATAATTGCTGTTTATGTTGATGATTTGAATATTATTGGCACTCCTAAAGATCTTCAAAAAGCGATTGATTGTTTGAAGAAAGAATTCGAGATGAAAGATCTCGGAAAGACAAAATGTTGTCTTGGTTTACAAATTGAGCGTTTAACCAATGACATATTTCTTCATCAATCAAATTATATTGATAAAATTTTAAAACAATTTTATATGGATAAAGCTCATCTATTGACTACACTAATGGTTATAAGATCACTTGATATAGAAAAAGATCATTTCCGCCCTCGAGGAAAGAAAGAAGAACTACTTGATCCTGAAGTACCATATCTTAGTGTTATAGGTGCACTAATGTATCTTGCTAATTCAACTCAATTAGATATTGCATTTGCCGTAAATTTGTTAGCAAGATTTAGTTCTTCTCCAACTAGAAGGCATTGGAATGGAGTTAAGCATATACTCCGATATCTTCGAGGGACACCACATATGGGATTATTTAATTCTAATGAATCTAGATCACATTTGATCTGTTATGCAGATGCCGGATTCTTATCAGATCCACAAAAAGCAATATTTAGCTACCACATCATCAAATCATGCAGAAATTATTGCAGCACACAAGGTAAGCCAAGAATGTGTCTGGTTAAGATCACTAATTCATCATATCCAGAAGATGTGTGGCTTTTTAGAACAAGATATCCCAACAATTTTGTATGAAGATAATACAGCTTGCATAGCTCAAATGAAGGGAGGACATCAAAGGGGATAGAACGGAACATATTTCCCCTAAAACTTTTTTCACTCATGATCTTGTGAAGAAAGGTGAACTAGATATTCAACAAATTAGTTCAAGCAAGAATCTTGTAGATTTATCCACCAAGTATCCTCCGGGTGCAACATTTCAAAAGTTTATCCATGGCATTGATCTTCGCAGACTCAGAGATCTCAAGTGATTTCATTATAAGGGGAAGTCGATACACGCTGTACTCTTTTTCCCTTCTCTAGGTTTTGTCCCACTGCGTTTTTCTAGAAAGGTTTTTAATGAGGCATCATTGGAAAGTGTATCAATGAATGATGTACTCTTTTCTTTAACTAGGTTTTGTCCCACAGGGTTTTTCTAGTTAAAGTTTTTAATGAGGCACATTCATAATGGACATCCAAGGGGGAGTGTTATAAATACATTATAAGAGTTGATGTTCATAGACTCTTGATTCCGTAAGCAATAAGTACTATACATGAATTGTTGTTGAGAAACTAAAGAGGTATTCAATGTATAAAGTATCACAATGTATGTACACAATGTCACAATGTATATTCATTTCTATTGATTGTACTATTCATTACTCATGACCTTTGGAGGTCACACTTAGAGGCCTATAAATAGGGTTTTGTACATGACATACATGACATCCAAAAAGTGAATAGAATTCTTCTCAAACTCTCTCATTTATTCTCAAAGCTAAGTTTCTCTTCTCTAGTTTCTCTTTTCTTATATAGTTACCTTTTAATTTACAACAAGTTATAAATGGTGCAACATTTTTTTTTAATAGAACCGACAGTTTCTATTTGTTTTTTTCAGTCTCTAACGTTTGACTTGCATATCGTATATTGTACATTTAGGGAGGTTTTGAACAATTAACACCTAAGCAAGAAGCACATAATAACAAGCACAAATTTAATGCAAGTGTTCATAGATTATAGATTATGAGGAAATAAAACGTAATTCCCAAGATCATTTTAAATCTTGATAGTACAGTCAACGCTACAGGCATTCTTATAAAATATTTCACTAGTCATATTATTTATAAATCATAAATAATATAATTAATTCTATACGATATATAAGATCTACTAACCTATAGTTAGCCAAGTGTTGATGCTAAGTGCTCCGGAACTTATAACACAATAGACACCAAACAACTTCCTTAAGATTTTTTTCCCCTTTAAATGTGATGTTATGAGTGCAAACCTTCTATAGAAAATAGGGTTAGATGCAAATTTGTTCAGAAATTTTTTTTTAAAGCGATATAACCCTAAAAGTTTTCTTGTTAATAATGTTGCTTCGAAAGCTTTTAAATGAGGCAATGTTATCTCTTACAGTTTAAAATTATATTGTTAACCATGAACATTAACTTTTTAATTGTCATTGTTCATTTTTAACGAACAGGGTAACATTGCTAAATTTAAAAACTTACAGTGCAACATTCCCAAAAAGAAAATATCTAAGGTAACATTGCTCTTGAGAGAAAATTTCCATCTTAACCCTAAAAGTTATAGTAAGTGTATGCATTAAAAAAAGTGTCGATACTGAATGCTTCTTTAAATCGATGCCTAATTTCTTACCACTAGTGGCGCATTTGATTATTACCAATAGTTTTTGGAGAATGCATTCGCTACCTCAACCCTTGCATATAACACACACACACACACAATTTTAACTTTTAATTATAATAACAGTAGATACAAGTACACCCTAAAGGTTCGATTTTAAATATAAGAATTAGTTGGTGGATTTCTTGACAACCCTACAAAAAGACAAAAAATATGTGTTTCTAGTCTTATCTTTAAAGATATTGTCCTTACTAGATATTTTGCACCCCTCAGTAATTATTAGGAAGCAGTACTCTTTAAAATAAAATGAATCATTCCAATAGAAATACGTGATAAAAACTTGTGGAAGATAATAAAACTAAGTAAGAGACGGGGTTTTCTCTTTCTCCAAGATTATCTTGTTCTTCTTAGTGTCTCATTCTTGTATATCACCAGATTGATCGTATTAAATGTGATTAATTTTGATGATATCAAATATAAAAAGCAAAAAAGTTTTCATAATATATTTATCTTCTACTTTTACTAACCACTCTGCTTAATGTGAAGATTTTATGTAGTTTATTCAAGAAAATGAAAGAAGTTATTAAGTTGGATTGTGGAAAATGATCAAGAAGAAGAATATAGATTGAAGGGACAACTTATAAGATAAAATGAGGACATAAAGGTTCAAGTTTTTAGATTTGGCATTTGAGGTTGTGATGCTCAAATAACTCAATTTGAAGGTTATAATATCTCAAATGGAAGTTATATCATCTTAACTTGAGTTACCTTCCATCTATACTTGTCTTGCACCTCCGAAAGTGATTTTTCCATGCTTGACTCGAGTCATCATATTAATAAAACAAACTTTGATCAATTGTTTTACATTTAGCCTGACATGTGCTTAGTGTTTTGGTTATATCTCTCAAACTGGACATTCGTTTGATGTGAAACTTGTTTCATATGAAACTAGATTCTAAATGCAGTTCACAAACACCTAGATCAATCTTAAAGCATGTCATGTGAAGGATATATGGTTTTCCAAACATGGTGCTCAGATCTCTTGCTTCTTCCTTGACCTTTACTTATTGTTGCTATTATATCTTTCCAAATAAAATGGCTTTGGGAACGCTTGTTGCATTCACAGGTAAACTCAAGGAGCTTTTCAATAATATGTCATTTAAAAAATTTGGAGTTAACTTGAGAGAGTTATGTCCATTGCAATTTGACCTTTATGCCACATCTGTCAAACCTAGAATAAACTTTCAAGAATCAACTAAGGTCATCTGATTCTGCTTGAGTCATAATCATCCCTAGTTGCCCAAGTCATCTTTCCTCTGCTCAAGTGATGGGGTCTTTGTTTGATTGCTCGAGTCATTGCCTGGATGTTGGCTTCAAGAGTGTACTCGAGTCCTTGCTTGAGCGCTCGCACTTGGGCCATGACTTCAAGAGCTTGCACAATTTCTTGCTTGAGTCATCACTTGATTGTTTGCTCGAGTGAGTACTGGAAGCTTGTAATGACTTGGTTTTAGCCTGTGATGCTCGAGTGACAAAGAGTTTGCTCGAGTCACTTTTCATATTTGCTTAATTCATTATTCGAGTTGGTCTAATATTTTGAAAAAATCTTTTTGATTATCGTCTTGCTCGGATGATTTTAACATCTCTCTTCAAATTCTTTTATAGCTTTACACTGTAAATCAAATATTTGCTCAAATCATTTGAAACTAGCTGGAGTCAAGTTCTTTTTCTGATAGACTGCTTTTTGACATTAATGTCTTGTCTTGATTCAAATATTTCCTAATTGATCATAACCATATCTAAAGCATATATGATCATCTTGATACCTATAAGAATTGTTCTTTATCAAGATTACAGGTCATCAAGAAACAATTAATGGTCAGTGGATTTTTTCTCAATAGTAACAATCTTTTGTCAGAAACTCCAACGGTCATATTTTGCAACATCCAATGGCAAAAGAAAAACTCTAACGGGAAAAATACTCTCAACAGTAAAATGCCTAATATGAACAAAATAGAAGATGCATTCAAGAAGAGCGTGAGAGAGAGCCAACACTTGCACCATCAAAATGTGGAATGTCTGGATCGTATATATACTGTGAAGGCTTTGAAATTATACTTCCTTCTTGTACTTCAATGTTCAACATAATCACTTCATAAAGAGAGAAGTGTGCTCAATGTAATCACCCATATATCAGAGAGTTACTCAAGATTTGAAAATCTTTAGTGGAATAGTGATTGTAAACGTACAAGTGGGAATGGGCAATCATTAAGGTTTCAAGTACCCGTCTAAACTTGAGAAGTTAACAGCTTCACAAGTGTCATATCAAATTTGTGAGGTTGTAGCAGTTCTCAATTACCCAGATTGAACTTGAGGGATATATTGAATTGAAAATATCAAGGGTTCCTAGGGAACTGGAAGTAGGTTAGTGGAGGACCAAATTAGAATAAATTGATGTGTATTTATCTTACTCTCCTCTACCATAACTTCTAGGGATATCATTCTTACTCTATCTATGTTTACTTAGTTTTTAATTGATTTTTCATTTCGTCTAAATTTTATATTGCCTAATTCACCACCTCTTTGGTGTCAACCATTATAGCAAAGAGATAATGAGCGTATTTATAGAAATGGAAGAAATGCTTTGAAATATTATCTCTTGAAGTAATTGTATCAAAAAAATTATCTCTTGAAGTAATATATTTCTTCAATTAAAAGGTCGTAACTATATGCTAGATTCATTAAACCTTGTATGTTAATTCATAAGCCAACATAATTAAATCCTTTAATTTATAAGGATATGGTTTTCCATCTTCATGTTAATTATTGCAACATTACTTAAAAGAAGTTCACACATTCAAGCACAATATTTTCAATAAGGATTAATTTCAGTGAGGGGACAGCAGAGGAAAATGAGGCTAACAAAAACAAGCTGGAGTAATAAACTGAATATGGTACTCTCTATCCCTCTGAAATTGATTCAGGTCAATCACAGCCACAACAAGTTCACAATCAATTATTAATTATTAATTTATTTTATCACATACACACACATTCACAAAACAATTCCTTAACATTTTTCCTTTATGACTTCCGAATAAAAGAAAATATTTATGGACCACCACTCTTTTATGAACCCCACAAATTCATGTTTGGGATTTACAAATAAGCAAAGCTTAATCATTATTAGCCAATAATTATTACGTACGTGACTGCTCCACCACATGCATTTGCATTGAGAGAGAGAGAGAGAGAGAGAGAGATTGCTTTCTGACATAAGAAATTTGGTTGGTAGGAGAGAAACAGTATATAAATATGCAAGTAAATATACTTCTCCAAATATTTATATAATCATATAAGTATTAATTAATTATAATCTCTGCATTTTAATTATTGTGTACATAATACCAGACAATGAAATATCAAATAATAATGCCATGAATGTATCTATTATTATTATTTACGATGATCACATTCACATGTGCAGACATTAATGAGTATCATGTGCATATCACGTGATGCTCACTGTGCCTTGTGATCATGACATAATGTATTCTTTTTCTTTTTTTTTTGGTGAAGTGACATAATGTATTCTGTATCTGGGGATTTCTGCGTACAGACAATTGAATCATGGACGCTTTGTGTAAAGTATATTATAGGGTGAACGTGCTCCTTTTCTAAACGGCGTACTCTCAAGCATTACGTATTGACACCTCTTTTGTCATAAAATTAAATCTCGGTTTATCATCATGTTGTGAGATAATACCCCATTTGCTAAACTCAACCACACTTGGATGTACAATTTTAGCAATAAAATTTTTCATTAAGAGCATTTAACACAATTAAATTTTGAAAAGTACAAAAGTATAAATAGCATAACTCCATTAAATTAACTCAAACGTTTGTTTCTTTTTTACTGTACACCTACTTGGTCTTCTTCTACCTTTATAGTAGACGTTTGGACCAATTTGATGAATTTTCTAAAATTGCACTTTTTTAAAAGATTATGTCTACTTTTATACTCTTCAAAGCTTAATTATGTCAAATACTCTAATATTTCATTGTTAAAATTACACCTTAACCTTTATATTATAATATTATGAAGCAGATCAAAAGTAGGACTAAAGACTAGATGTACCCAGAGGTAAGGATAAGTTTATGGTTGCTGCAAGAATGGAGATCAGAACCAACAAACCACTAGGCCAAGAAGAAAATGAGAGCAAAAGTGAAGTTTGTGATGAGTGAAATAACATCCCTAATCTTATTTACACAGAACAATATTTAACATCACATTTGTTTTAAAAGACTATTCACTACATTACTTCATAATATTTTTAGTGAGCCCATCGCTTCTTTAAGAATGTTTCTATAGTTAAAAAAAAATTTCATCATGACTTTCCCTTTTTTTTGGGAAAATGGCATTTGGGTCTTAAAGAAAAAAATAATGAAAAAATCCCAGCTAAAAATTTGCTTACTAAAAAGTTCCAAGGAACCTGATCAAAACAAATTCTATTTTTGCAATTATCATCTTATCCTCAGGCATTACTGATTGCTTATTAACTTATCAATAATTCCTAGTGAAATATGTCATATTAACCTAAGGTATTAATGCATTTTATTCAACGAATAAAGACTTGTCAATTATTGTCAATTAACTTGTCAATGGTTTAGGGCTTGTTTAGAAGCTATTCTGAAAATAATTTTTACAGATTTTGAGCCAAAACCTAGATTTTGGAGAATAGATTTTGGAAAATAGCTTTTACAAATTCCAAGGCAAAACCTAGGTTTTGAAAAGTGATTTATGTTTGGAAGATTATAAACTTTTACGGATTCCGAGGCAAAAAAGTGAGTGAAAAAAAGGAAAGAGAAAGAATGAAAGTAGAAAAGAGGAAAGAAAAGAAAGAAAAAGTAGGAAAGACGAAAGAGAAAAAAAGAAAAAGTAGGAAA
>JANTPZ010008828.1:0-10699 GCA_025593235.1 Vachellia pachyceras
ATTTGATATTATTTTCTTCCTCTCTGCTTCTTCCATGGATTTTAGTTTGTCTTCCATGTAGACCAAAGTTGTTTTCTTTGTATAATTTATTATCATTAAGCAACTTATACAAGATTCACATGCCTTGCTACCCAAATCACTTGATGGGAAATATACACAACAAACAATCATCCCTTTTAAATGATCACGGCCATTAACTGGAGGCACTTCAAATTGTACAGAAGCTCCTTCACCCATGAATGGTAGCCAATATGGGTAATTGTCACGAGGGAGAACACAATCATCACTATGCTTTATAAGATTCATCAATCCCTACACAATTACATAAACACAACCTCTAATTTATCCATACAGTATGTATCAACTATCTCCAGTCCTTAATATAAAGAATCTGTTAACCTTTTAAAATCGTTATGTGTATCATTGATTATATATCAATTTATAAATTAAAAAAATTAGTTTGGGGAAAAATGATAATATATCAATCAAATAACTTTTTAAATCACTCCAAAAACAAATATCAACTAATTATTATATTAAGGATTGGGGGTAGTATATATGTAGCTAGAAGTCTTTTTCCCAAAAAAAAAAAGAAAGAAAATCCAATTTGAGAAAAAGAGAACCTGTGAAATCCTCTCTGAAAGTGTACCAAAGACTTGAGAATTCTTTCCAATTTGAATTAGAAGGTGTTCAAGGCAATTTTCAAGCCTTGAGATGCCCATACAATTTGTGGCACACACAGCATCAGGAATCTCATATCCATCTTGCAACAAAAGGCATCGTTGCTTTGGTTCACTACTAGAGATTGTTGAAGGACGATGAATGCTGTGTAACGGTTCACACAAAATTGTTGATGCCATGCCCACATGTGTTGGAATGAAAGGTAGTGGATTATCTTTTGGGGATATCCAAGACCGGCAGAGAGAAGGAATGACATGATGTGATAATCCTTCATGACCACAAACAGATAGATATAAGATGCTTTTTAATTTCACCAAAGAAAAGGGCACTTTTTTTAATGCAGGAGCGATTAGACTTGTCAAAGATTCCATTTGCTCAATGTCCTCCTCTAACTTTGCAATCTTCACGCAACCAGAAAGAATGAGGGTTTTCAAGCATTTTAATCTATAAATGCTTCTTGGGAGACTTTGAAGGCCAATACAATCCTCCAAATCAAGTAGAAGAAGTTTATGAAGAAACCCAACAGAATGATGTATCTTGGACAAACTTGGACAATCTTTTAGGACCAATGTTTCAAGATTAGGTAGATTTGAGAAATCAGGAGTTTGCACCAGGTAAGGAGAGTGGCTGAGATTGAGGATTTTCAGCCTCTCCAATACCTACAAAGGAAACATTTAATTTCAAAAATAAGAAATTATGATGATACTATACTACATAAACTAAATATACCATAATGCTGCAGATTCAAAATATCTTTTTGCAATTTTTCAAAGAAACTTAATCTACATACCAGGGGTTCCTTCCACACTTGTACGAGGCTGTTGTATTTCAAGTCAATAGCAACTAATTCCTCTTGACAGAACTTTCTAGGAATGCATTTTACTCGAAAGTCATGCCAGCAAAGCCATTTGAGATTTTTACTGATGTTTTTGTAGTTTCCTCTAAGTTGTACATTGTGAAGACGAAGTAATCTGAGTCTCTTCATATTCTTAAATGCTTCTGTCTGAAATTGCATTGTTTTACTTTGTGACAATTTCAAAGACAGTCCTTCAATGGCCTCTGTTCCCTGCAAAAGCAAAAGCATAATGAAATCGAAATGTGCATTTGTTTTTATTTTTTTCCAAAAAGAAAAAAGAAACATATATCTCATGATCAAGCTTATAGAGCGTGTGACTGCAAAATGAATTTTATAATGCATATACGTTAACAGGAAACAGTATATATTAGCAATACCATGTGGTCTGATAAAACTGTAAGTGCATGCTCATGAAACCATATCCTGCTTCTCTTCCCAAGCTCACTTTGAGAGTAATCACGAACTATTTCTCTTCCCATGTCCCGCAACAAATCATGCATACCAAGCGTGTTCTTCTCATCAACCGTTATAAGGCTTCTCTCCACTAGCGTTTTGATTCCAATGTCAGCAAAAAATTCACAGGCGTTTAATATCTGTGTCACATCATTTCTATCCATCCCAATAAAGAAGCAAGATATATCAAGGAATATTTCTTTCTCCATAGCGTCTAAACTATCAAAGCTTATTTTTAACTTCTTTTGTATCTTGTCATGGGGAATTCTTTTAAGTTTCTCCAACACACGTTTCCATTCCTCTGCTTCTCTATCAAATAAATAGGAGCCAAGGACTTCAAGAGCTAATGGAAGTCCGCCCGAGTAGGCAACTATATCTCTTGAAAGTTTAGCGAAACCCTTTTTCGGACATTCTTGTTTAAATGCATGCCAACAAAAAAGTTTAATAGATTCCTTTTCATTTAGATTCTTCATTCTGTAAAACACTACACTCCTTTTGAAGGAGTAGACGTTGATTTCTAGTTGTGATTATTATTGTACTTCCGGGTTTAAACCAGTCACGGCTTCCAACTAAAGCATTCAATTGAGCCAACTTATCCACATCATCAAGCACAACAAATGCCCTTTTGTTCTGAAGTCTATCCTTCAATGTGATTTTTCCTGATTCAACGCTATTTATCTTCATTTTTGTTGTTTTACATATTTCAGAGAGAAGTTGGTTCTGTAAGCTCACTGGACCCTTTTTTTTATTCCATGTTTTTCTAATCTTTGGAAGATAACTTCTACTCTCAAACTGGCGACCAATTTCATTGTAAATAGATTTGGCAATAGTCGTTTTGCCTATGCCTCCCATTCCCCATATCCCTACCATCACAACATCATCAGGTTGATGGTTTTGAAGTATTGTGATCACTTCTTTAACGCGATCATACACTCCTACCGGGTGGTCAGCCACAAACAAGTCTTTCTTGTCCAATATATCACAAACATTCTCAACAACTTCTTTCACATTTTCACTGTCATCCCTGAGAATCATGTAAACATAATAGGAAATGAGAATTGGATACACAAACACGTACGATTAAAAATAAAGGAAGTCAATCTTTTGAAAGCTACATGTGTTTGGAGAAGATCGGAGACATTTTGAATAAACTATAGATCAAAGTGATAGGACCGAGCAAGTGGCGAGGATAACAAGAGAAAATATTTTAAAGCATTCATCACTTAACTGCAAAAAAAACATTCAGTTCATAATTTATATGAATAGAAATCACATAATCTATATGATTTACAATGACGAAGGGAAAGAGAGAAGGGAAAGGGGGAGAGACAGAGTCAGGTATAGAAGTAGGGAGAAATAAGGCCCTTGCCCCGTCCTTTGCCCCAAAAAAAGGTATAGGGAAATATGTGAGAAGACAATTTAAACTTGTGATGATTTCATGAATCAATGACAAGGCATATATCATGTGCTTGGTTGATTTTTAAAATAAGCCATGCATGACAACGAAAGGAGTATACTAGCCCTAATTATTTATTTTCTAGCCCCAATATCAGGTTTGATAAAATATTCAAGGAAATTGTGAGCATTCAATACATGTGCTACATTAGACATGAAAATGTTACAATATCTATCTTTTAAAACTGTGCCTACAGTGGCTATGCAACAACGAGAAGTGAGTCATTTTCCAAATATTGTCAAAAGTGATATTTCAAGTATTCTAAATAATATAAATATACATATACGTAAACACACATAAAGTATCTCAATCAAAATAAAAAAAGAATAAAAAAATCACCTGGAACCTAGTACAACCATCCCTGCAATGCCCCCTGCCTCAGCAAGGGCTGCCCTCCAGTTGGAAACTTGACTTTCTGGTGGTGAAATTCTTTGTATAAGATTGTCAAATGCTTCTCCAAAACTACAAATTTGTTTACGAATTTCTAATGGATCTACGTTGTAAAACACAGGAAGAACCACTTGATCATTTGATTTATGAAACTCCATGATTATTGACAATTCCTCCAAACACCATTTAGATCCGGCATAATCCCTAGATAAGATGATGATTGCGATTTTTGAACTTCCAATTGCTTGCAATAGTTCCATTTTGATATGATTTCCTCTGGGAATATCAACATCATCTTTGAATACAACAATGCCAGCATTACATAAAGCTGAATAGAGATGTGAAGTAAAAATTGTCCGAGTATCTTCTCCTCTAAAACTCAAGAATACCTCATACCTATGATCTGAATGTTATATTTCAAAAATACAAAATATCAATAAATGAACATTTGTATGATTTATGATATAAATATTTGTATGATTTAAGATTATAACATGTCATAAATACTACGGATAATAATACTAATTATCATTACTACTTGCATGTTTGGTAATGCCTACGCGAGGCACATGCATCCTCACAAATTAGCCATAACCTACCTACCTCGATTTAGGAGCTTGTTTTGTGAAATTTCACGTATTATTTTTCTTCCCATGAGCTGCAGTAGATTATGTATTCTAACTTTGTTGTTGCTGTCGATGGTTAAAAGGCTTGCAGACACTAAGGCTCTTATTCCATCGCTAGCATTACATCCACGGGCTACCAACTTTTGGATAACATCATGCGCGTCCTCCCCAACATAAAATAGAATTATATTTAGAAATATTTCCTTTTCATAATCGTGCAAAGAGTCATAGCTAAGCTTTAGACTGTCGTATATACGACTGTCAAGAACTGTGCTTAGTTTCATCCATTCTGACTCCCATTCTCCTGGTGAGATCCCACACATATCAGAGCCTAGGATTGTAAGAGCTAGCGGGAGTCCCTCGGCATAAGCAGCCATTCTTCTGCAAAGTTCCATGAATTCTCCCCCACGACTTGCTTCTTTAAATGTGTTTCTACGACTTAAATGTACAAGAGACTCTTCATCACCCAAAAGTTCCATGGATTCTCCTTGATCAGGACTTCCTTCTTTAAATGTGTTTCTACTTAAATGTTCAAGAGACTCTTCATCGCTCAAAAGTTTCATGCGATATACATGGTTCAGTAGCCTAAATGGACGTGAATCTCTACTTGTTATGATTATTCTGCTCCCTTCACCAAAAGTTTCATACCAACATGGTCCAAATAAAGCACGCACTTGATCCGTGTGACTCACATCTTCAACCACAACAAGCACCTTGCTCTTCCTAGGTCTTTCCCAATGTTCCCCGACATTTGAAAGAAAGAAAGTACTCTCGAAGTCGTAACGAACAATGTCAAAAATGAGTCTGGCAAGAGTTGTTTTGCCACTACCCCCCATTCCCCATATCATTATGATGTCAACATCTCTTTGATGACGCCTATGAAGCATTGTAATCACTTCGTGAACTTGTGAACTCACTCCAACTAAGCCACATGTGGCAATCG
This sequence comes from Vachellia pachyceras, assembly GCA_025593235.1. Lineage (NCBI taxonomy): Eukaryota > Viridiplantae > Streptophyta > Magnoliopsida > Fabales > Fabaceae > Vachellia > Vachellia pachyceras. Next base: position 5,406 of record JANTPZ010008828.1, read on the forward strand.
GGCCTTTCGCGTTCAATATATAGCGAGCACTCTTGACAATATTCTTGATATACTCTTGAATATCCTCACTTTCATTACTGTGAATTAGAAAGAAAGAATAGCAGAAAAGGGAGCATTATTGATTAATCAAGCATATATAACTACAAATTACACAGAATAATGGTTCAAGAGAAGCACATTGTATGCCCATCAAGAAATTAATTTTAACATCTTGACATCTTCATAGAATTAAATTAATATTCACAAAATCATATATCCATGTCAATCGAGTTACTTAAATTACGCTTCCATTAAGTTCCACTTTGGTGCAAGTAGCAAAGTGAAAAAATATGCAACTGAAATTCTTACATATGCAATTGGACTTACACAATAAGCAAGTGAACTTCCAAAAAGGTGCAAAATATCAAATATGCAACCGAGTTTCTCAAATATACAAGTGAGCTTTCATAAAGGTGGTGCAAATGTGCAAAGTGAAAAAAATATACAATTGAATTTTTTATATATGCAACTCGGCTTTCATAATGTTTTAAGGAAAGTTTTTCGTTTTTCTCTAAATGTTATATATCAATTTAGATCTTTCTTTGACCAGGTTTTTATAGCCAATTAATTCTTCAACTGTGGATTTATTTCCAATTTTCTCTTTTAAAAAACCCTTTTAATATATATACAATTAATAAGATGAGTTTAAAAAAAAATACCCTTAGATGGATGGATGCATGCATCATGTATGTATGCGTGTGTGTGTTTTAATAACTAATTTTACATTGTATAGATTGCGACAAAAAAATTTACCCTCTCTCACACACAAAATATTAGCGAAATTGAAAATAAATAAAACGCAAAATGAAAGGGAAAAATTACTTGGACTCAAGTTTAGGCATATCAAACCCACGAATGGCACCAACTTCAGTAAGAGCTACCCTCCACCTTGACACCTCATCTTCAGGAGGTGAAATTCTTTGTACAAGATCTTGAAGTGCTTCACCAAATCTATATTCTTGATCACAAACTTCAAATGGGTTCACACCGTAGAATACAGGAACAACAACCTGATCATGTGCTTTTCGGAACTCCATGATTTTTGTGAGTTCTTTAAGGCACCTTCTGGAACTAGCATAATGTTTAGATAAGATGATGATTGAAATTTCAGAACCTTCAATAGTGCTTAGCAATAGTTCCAGTGCGACATCACCCTTGATAACAGCAATTCCAGCTTCCCTTAGAGATGAATAGAGAAGGGAAGCAAAAGATTCTTGAAAGGCATCACCTCGGACAAAACTTAAGAACGCTTCACATTTATTGCCTACATGCATGAATGTTGAGTTACACAAACACATTCGAAGGATATGTACAGGCTAATATTTATTGTGAATTGTGAATGTATTCAGAACCAAAAGATAGATTAGTCTAAAACAAAGAATGGAAGCGGGGAAGAAAAAAGAAGAAAAACGAGAGAAGAGGGTAGAAGGGGGAAGAGAGAACTGGAAAGAAACAGTACACTTGGTTATTGAATTTCAGATTACACTATCTTTCCTCATGGTTTTTCGTAATAATTCATTGGCCCTCATATAAAAAATAATGATGATGATGCATGGATCAGTTTTCCCCGTTTATTTTCTCTTTCTTTCTACTCCCATTGAACTCTGTTGGAACCAGCTGGCTTCTCTCTCTCTCTCTCTCTCTCTCTCTCTCTCTCTTTTCCCTCACGATGACCTGCTGCCCGCCCCTACCTCCGAAACTACACCGTTTTGGGTAAATGGGAACACATTTTTCATAAAATAAAATTTAAAAGAGTATCTAGCACCACCGTAAACGTAAAGTACATTTCGAAATGCATATATTATTCTTAAAGTAATTTTTAATAAAATAAGTACTCCAAAAAAACTTTTCAGTAGCACCAACAACAAAATATTTTCCCATTAATCTCCAATATATATTAAAATAATTTTTAATGCATTCAGCATATCACAATGTTCTTCAGTAGCATTGTATTGAAGTAATTTTAATTTTACCAAAAAGTATTTTTTATTAGAAGCCGGCCTAAAATTATGATAATAATCAAGCTTTTATCTATGTTTATTATTATCAAATAGGTTTTCAATTGTTAAAATGCCCAAAATAATTTTCTTCTGTATCGATCTTTGATCTCTGTACATCTTTTTATTTTTCTCATTTTCTAAATATAGCATGCTAATACACTACTAGAAAAATGCCATTTAGCGATGAAAAAATCTATCGTTAAATAGCTATTTTCTATCAGTAAATTTTTATTTAGTAATAAAAAATATCAACGACATTTGTTTTAGCAACAGAAAATAGTCATGCATTTTTCTAGTAGTGATATCTTCCCATTTAAAATGAAATGGATTGTTGGAAAACAAAAAGGAATAATGGTTTACCCTGCAGGCTCGAAGGCTCATTCACCCGATCCATGGAATCTTCAAAGATATTTGGAATGCTGAAACGATGAATCGATTCTTTCTGAAGAAGAAGAAGAATCCGTTAAAAATGGAGCAATAGCATCATCATCAATCAACCAATCAAACCATAAACAGAAAAAGGTGGAGGATGGAGCGAAAAGTGACCTGTGAACTGCTGGGTTGGCGAAGGAGAGACCACGATCGAATCTAGTTCATGACAAAGATCCAGAGAGAGAGAGAGAGAGAGAGATTCAGGAGGCTTTTGCTGCTTCTGCAAATAGATAGTGAAATGAATGGAACAGAGAGATGAGAAAGAAAGTGACTTATGGAGGAAGAGACGAGGAGCCCCCACTGATTTCCGTGTCTTTCCTATCAAGATGCTCTTGGCTTTTTGACGCTAAAGCAGTCGTAAAGTTAAAAGCAAAAGTTGTTTTCTTTCTTAAATATATCACCAACGTTTAAAGGTCAGGGTTCAAGTTAGAGCTTTATTATTGAGTTGCGTTGGTTTTGAGCTCTCTCTTGGTTATCGTGCCACTTAAGCACTCTCGACAGGGGAAGCTTGCTGCCGGAAAATACCTCCGGACAGGACTCTAGAGTTGGGATTTCCGATCACCAATACGAAGAAATAAAAAAGAAGCAATAGACTAGATGGAGGATGTGGATGGCTGTCTGGAAAATGATTCAAACGGGAGGGGGAAACGAAGGAAACAGTGCAGTGTGAGGGAAATAAGTCACTGTCCTACAAAGAGTCGCTGCTAGGCTTCAAAGGAGTGGAGTTTAATGGGGTAGCTAACGGTAATGGAGATGCTGAAAATGACCCACTGATGTCTGACAGTGGCGGAGCCAAAACCTCACATCAGTGGGGGCAATTTTTTTATTTTTAAGCAAATGACAACAAGTTTGCTAGTATAGATAATTTGAGTGGGTTCAAATCTCAAATATGAGTGAGTGCATAATAAAAATCTTATAGTTAGTTATACGTAAGAAAAAAATCTCAATGGGGGCATTTGCCCACACTGACATTGCTGTGACTCCGCCACTGCTGTCCGATATCTTGGACAGGACTTGGCCGTTACCTGTTCCAACAGAAGAAATGAGAAAATTAATGTCCATATACCCAGTGGTCCCAGAAACAGAAGAAGAATATAATGAAAAATGTTAGCCATAGAATAATGCTTTGATCATTACAATTCGGAGGGCTATGTTTAACGTCTACAAATTAAAGGAGAGACTCAGTCACTTACGGGGATTCAGTGATTATGACTTGATAGACTTACCAAATACCTACTATTTGGTTAAATTCAAGAAGGGAGACGAAAGTTGGGGAGTGAAATATAAGCGAATATTGTTTGAAGGTCGATGGGTAATCGCTCATCACACACTGCTACTGCAACGTTGGACACCATACTTTGACCCATTCCATAATCCTTTGGGTTGCATAGTCATCTGGGTAAGGATTCCCAATATTCCTATCCACTATTACTCAAGGAAATATATTTGGAGGCTAGGAGATATGATAGGGAAGATACTCAAGGTAGACCTTCACACCTTATCAAGCACAGAGGATAACAACGCACGAATTGAACGCAGTCAATTTGCTAGAATCTGCGTTGAAGTAGATCTATAGAAAAAACTGGTTCCAAGGGTCATATGTTCATCTGCTCTGTTCAATGTTGAATATGAAGGGCTCAGTTTGATATGCTTTGATTGTGGAAGATATGGTCACAGAAAAGGAGCTTGCCCATGGAAATCCAGCTCCAATGGAACACCCAAAGCCCCTGTAAACCCAGAACCTGTACCAAGAATGTCACCGGAAAAAGCGTTGCCGATCGAGGAGGAGAAGTTTGGACCGTGGATATTTGTCAAGGAGTCAACTCGGGCACGTTATCCCAGGGTAAATTCCATTTAAAGGCCATAAATTCTATAGGTCTCAAACACAGACAAAGGCTACCGGCAGGAATTAATTTCTTGGGTTGATCAAAATGTCCCTCTTCATTTTTTTCCAATAATGTATTAATAGAGGGTATCTTCAAATATTATTGAAATACATTAAAATAAAAAGATATATCTTAAGAGATTCAATAAATCTAATATACATTTACTACTAGAAATACATAGCTTAAAGAGACATCACTAGAGAATCCCTCTTCAATGTACTATTATTATCACTCTATTTTGAGACATGTACAGAGATGAGAGACACGAGAAGAATAAAGAATTCTATATGTGGGAAATATTTTGTCTCTTGTTGAATTATAGCGTGTGTTTGAGAAATCCATTAGAAAAAAAGAGTTTCGTTGGGAGAAAGGAGTTCACGAATTTGTAAATATTTTACGAATTTCTAGATGGTTTTTATGGATTTCAATATGTTTTTACAGATTTCAAGATCATTTTATCTCGGCTTACGTACACCGTCGGAAAACCAACTTCCCAAACAGGCACATAATGTTTTCCACCACCGTGTCTCTTGTTTGGCGATTTTGCCAACCTTTTTTTCCTTTTAAACTACACGTTTTATTTTTTGTGTTATATTCCCACGGAAAGTGGAAGGATCGAAAAAGGGGGAGAAAACAAGAAAGTGAAAGGAATAACGGTTACCCTGCTGGCTCAAAGGCTCATTCACCAGATCCATGGAATCTTCAGAGATGTTAAGCTGTTAGAAGCATCAATGGTTTCTTTCCGCTGAAGAAGAAGAATCCCTTAAAACTGCAGCAACTAGCATCATCATCAGTCAAACCAAACAAATAAATTACTGATGGAGATGGAGCGCAAAGTTACCTGTGAACTGAGAGAGACCACGAATTCAATCAGAGGGTTGGAAGGGGGGAGCTGGGTTGGTGAACTAGAGAATGAGAGAGCCGGGGGGGGGGGGTA
>JANTPZ010008830.1:0-10962 GCA_025593235.1 Vachellia pachyceras
CTAATTATCCTCCCAAACAACACAAGACTGATATTTTTGTACAGTGAAAAGGATCCTGATTAACGTAAGTTATCTTGAATCCTTCTTGACGCACTCTCACCCAGTAGAATTCAAGCCATCATATAAGAAAATAGATGGATAGAATTTACGCGGAACAACATCAAGATTAACACTGCTCTTTAGTCTTAGCGTTTACTTTATTTCAGGACAGATGATAGACTTTGTTCTTGAGCAATTGTTAGCCAATAATTGAGGCTTAAAGAAGAAATTTAATTGAAAGTCGATGATAAACTTTGGTTCAAAATGTCATGTTTATGCTAGATTCACTGCTGATGTTGGCTCTTCCTGGCTATGTTACCTTGAGGTTTTTTTTTATTGGTCTCACTCATTTTTAACGGCGATAAGTGTTATGCTGCGGTTAAATAGAAAAGTTACACGTGCAGTTTGAAGTAATTCTGATTGTCATAGATTTCAATATGCATGCCTGACATGCGCTAGTTATGCAAACCCAGCATTATATGGTATTAGTGTTATTAAATGGGTCTTTTTTTTTTTTTGTAAGTGAGATATTATTTAGTTGTGTAAGGTTGAAACAAAAGTTATACCTAATTTTATTAGGAGAAATTTTGATGATGATGTTGACTTTATGAGAGCTGTAAGTGAAGACACCGATAATAATGATAATGGTGAGGCATAATGTAAAATCATCTTCAACATAGAAAAATCATGTTAGAGATATAATTAGAAGATAAATTGGTTGATATTTTTGAAATATTGTTGTTTAAATGTAAACCTACATGAAAAATAGAATATATGATCATATGTGATGGAGAAGTTCAAATAATTTTACTTTACAATAGTATTTAATTCACATATATTTTCCTTTATTCTATTTTTTATTTTTTTAAATTTTTTTCTAATTTTATCACAATATATAAAATATATATGAATATGTAGTATTTAACAATATTCATATATGAGTAATTTTTCATTAAAAAACAACTTCTCTAACATTTATTAAAATAATTTTTTTCTTTTCACGAAGAGCTATTTTTCAATGTTTATCAAAATTTAAATAACATTACATAATTTAACTTCTACTTAATATTTATTTTTTAAAATGCATTCGAAAAAAAATTGGTCCATTGCTTCTCCCGTGTAAAGGCGTTTCGATGGAAAAGCATTGTAGAGAAATCAAACACTCTCAAGGAAGGAAAGGAAACATGCTTCCTTTCCATAGGCCCAAAATCAGCCAACCAAACGGCCTTGGACAAGATCCTCACTCGCGAGTGCTCATCGGCCATCTGGAGCCCCTCATCTTCTTTCCCTTCCCCCTTTTCTTCTGCTAGTGCCCAGCTCCATCCCTCTCCGGCGTCCCTCACTTCTCTCCGGCGTCGTAGAAGCTTATCTCACATGATAACCTCGCAGGTTCTCTCCAACGTCCCAAAGCCTCTTTCCCTCGAAAAGCTCGTAGAACCTCGCTGGCGTCGCATAAAACCATGGAATAGAGAGAATGAGATCAGGCTCATCATTTGTCTCAACATTCTTCTCACAATCGGAAATTTTCAATCTGATATAGGTGTTTTTCGATGCTTCGGTTCTTTAACCAATATAATTTGAATTAAGTTAATTCCATTTATTTAAGTGATAAACTTCTGACTGCGTTTGTAATTGCTACTTGGGGATGGGATTTGTTTTCTCCTTTTCTTTGCTTGATGGGGATATATAGTTCATGGTTGAATAATTAAATGGTTTTTGATTTTGCTTTGTATGCAGTCAAGGTTGTTTGGTGGTTGTCATATGTGGGAAGCCAGCATTCTAGTTTTGGGGTTTGGGTATTTGCAGATAATGAAAATCGTCTATGATCTTCCTTCCCACCTTTCTTATTCTATTTTTCTTGTATTTACTTTATTTCTAGAAATTGTGGGATGCATCCAAGCAATTCTCCATAACATTGGACCAGAAATTGGGAAACAAGAGAATAGAAATTGTGAACATAGACGACAGTGACAGTGCAAACTTTCTCGGAGTGCAAGCCAGATAGAGCTTAAGGGAGACGAAGGTAAGATCGGGTCCAAATTCTTGTTCATGCTCCTGTGAAATTTCGGTCTAAATTTCTATTAATCTTGGCTGCTATCTTTTATGATTTGGGTACTTCCTGGTGAATTGGAATGTGGATTTGGCTTCATGATTTGTTACTGGGAGGAAAAAAATACATATGAAAACATGCTTGGAAATGAATTCTAATTCTTCGATTTTTAGAGAAGGCTACACACAAGTATTTCTTTAGGTCTTCAGGTGTTGGCTGTGTGGTAATGTTAGCATCATTCGTTAGTGTTTCTCATGATTAGGACTTATGTGTTAATTATCATTTGATTCTTACTAAACTTCCCCCCTCTATCAATCTATTTAACATCTGAATTCTGATGTGCATTTATGCATGATCCATTGATTCATTACTACTTAGTGTTATAGGGCTCTGATGGGAATCGGTAAAATAGAAGTGAACTTGAGGAGGTTGCTGGCTGCTGCTGCTCAACAGCAAAATCAGGCAAAACTTGTACATGTAAGTCTGAAGATATGGGTTGGCAAGTTGCATTTAATTTTTTGAGCTGGTGTTAACCTCAGTTAGCTCCAAATCTTTTTAAGTTCCCTTAAAGTATATGTTCTTATTAATTAGTGACTTTCATTGAATCTGTAGTATGTTGCTACTTTACGTGAGCAATTGGAACAACTAGCTGAAGAGAGGACGCTAGAAGGATTACCAAGGTAATTTATGCATCTTTTGATCTACAATCTTCTTTAATCTCATCAATGTTCTTTTTACTCTAGAGCTTCTTAATTTCACCCTTGGCCCATGCTTGCTGAACTTTGCTTTACTCACCATTGTTTCGCCCTATATGTGGTCCTTGAATTCAAGATCATTAGTAGAATAAGTTTTTCCTTCTGAAGTGACTTCATCTGGGTATAAACATTTCCATAGCACAAATTATTACTTACATAATGTGGGAAGAATATATTCAGTTTTACATCTTTGTTTTTGTATTCAGTTATCTTAGAATCATTCTATATTCGCAAGTGTATGTGTTTGATGCACTCTTATATTTATTGTGAAAATAATGTGTTCTGATCACACTGGAAAAGATTATTTGCTTTGAGCATGTCTTCTGTTGCAGATTTTTTTTTAAAAAAAAAATTGCCAAGTTCTCTTGTATCATTTATTGGAATGGAAATTTAAATGACTTGACTCAAGTCACTTGAGAATAAGTTTTCTACCTCCTAGAGGTTTGATCATTCCATTTATATTCTTTCCATTCGGTCATTCAGAGTTTCAAAGGTCATGCTGAATGATTATTCAGAAAAAATTGAAGGCATTGCTTCCAAAGCTAATCCCCTGGTATGTATTTACTATTCTTTTTGCAATGTATCTTTTAGTGAGGTCTTCGTTTTTACTATTTAAACATATGAAATTTAGAGAGTTCATTGAAATTAATCTTGACGAATTGTGTTCTCACTTAACTTGAAGAATTTTTGTTTGTATGATTTAAATAAAGAGAAGATTTCACTGAAAAAACGAAACTTGTTTTACAGATATCTTTGGCAATGGTTTAAGAAGGAAACGTTGTTTTGTTAATATTTTGTTATGAGGTAACACATCAGTGCAACTGCGAACCTACCATATGGAATAGGAGTATGATAGTACAGTAAATGTTGGGCTCGGAAAAAGAAGAAGTTTAGTATCATTTTATGAAGAGATGGGTTTCTATTTAGTGCAGTTAATATCCAGCATATGAGCTCCTGCTAGACAGTGAAAGTTTAGATGATTTTAATGATGGACTTCAATGTTTTTCTCTAAATAATAGGTGCATTCCTATTAAGTAAAATTTTATACTCAATTGATTTACTGTTGTGGGCTAGTATGACAAATCGTAAGGTTGAGGGGCAGTGTGCATATTTTAGTTTATTTCCAATTTTAGTCTTAGAACCATGACTTTCTGTGTGCATTTGCAATTCAGTATGAAGCAGTTGTTTTTCACTGTTTATACTTTCCATCTTTTCTTAGTCCTCAATATTCTACTTCAATTTTGGGTCAAATAAGAATTTTTTTGCTGGGTTTCTCATTTTAACCCATTTAATTTGCTTACTCAGCCTGACATGGAAGCATCTGAACAGGACCTCAAAGTAAGTTCTGTTAAAGAAAACCCATCTGAAATTGAGGAGAAAAGGCAGATTCCCCTTTCTTCTGGATTGAGAAGAAGACCTGTGTAAGCAATATTGTACCCTTCTTACTGCTTTGTATGTTTTGTAGGTTTTTCCTACTGATCCCTTCCATTTAACAGGCCTACTAGCCCACGTACTGAAAAGAGTCCTCATGAATCTGTTGATATGGATTCAGCACCTGTCAAATTGGATGCTGAAGCACATGCGCACATTGACAAGCACAGGTATTGTTTACTTGAGTTCTATTTAATCCCATCTAATTGTTGGATTGTGCTTCTTTGAGGACTCCGTATTTATAATACATACATTTTGACCTTACAAGCTAATTGGTTTAATGCCCTATGTCAGTCTGTTTTTACTTCACATTAGCAGGTCACATGTATGTTCAACAGATCACAATTTATTGGTCGGATCATGATTAAACCGTGAATGAATTAGTTATAACTAAATTAACATTCATTAAATAATATACTAATTGTTTTGAACAAAAACAAAAGAACGAATAAATTTTTAACAAACAAAAAATAGGATTTCATGATAGTTTTATTTTCATTCATTTTTCTTTAAAATAATTCATATAAAATTGAAAATATATCAAATTAATTACGACAAGTACAATCTTGGTTTGGTCGATGAACCGTGAACACTCTTGTTTGATTCAATGACCAGTCTGAATTTAGTTCTGAGTCGTTTTGGTTTTGTAATTTCCTGAAGGTGGACAGCATTTCTTGCATGTTGTTTTGATTACTCAGCTGTAAAACCAGAGGAGCTTATCCAATTTGATGATTAGATGCGGATAAACAACTCTTTTTAAAGAATAATGCTTTTTTATGGAGAGAAACACATTATAAACATAATAATGAACGTAGTACTTGGTTGGTTGAGTAAAAGGTTTACTCCTGTTTGCGTAATTGTTTGACTTTGTAATCATTCCATGGCATTAAAGTGCTGATCAATTACCTTTATTTATAGTATTTCCATTCATCACAAAAATATTATTCTGTTATCATTAGCCATTATTATGTTGTCCTAGGCTCTTACTGTAAAGAAGAGTTTCATGTAGGTTAGAACTCCCTGACTACATCTCCTATATTCTTTATTGTTCTCTTCCTCATATTTCTCTAATATTTTATAAGATCAATAATTGTCACTTATATTTTCTCTTTTTTTTTTCTATTTGCCACAGATTGCTTTATGCTGTTTATTTCATTGCTTTCTTGCCTATCTTATTTGTTCTTGTTAAATTTTCTGGTCCTCCGCAGAAAGCTTCAAGATGATTTGACTGATGAGATGGTTGTTTTGGCAAAGCAACTTAAAGAGAATAGCCTCATGATGAGCCAGTCCCTGCAAAATACTGAGAAGGTCTACATTCTGCTTCACAAAAAGTTGATTAATTTCACGGACCACCTTAAGTCAAGTTTAAACTGTTCTGTGAAATATGAATACATATTTTTTAAAGGATTAAAGTTCAAATTTGCTTGGAGGTTTTCCCTTAACAGTAATGTTACCCTAAAAGGTTTTTTAGGAGTAATGTTGTTTTGAATGTTTCAAAATGGAGCAATGTTGTCCTTTACCGATTAAAATGTTAGTGGTCAACTGTTAGATGAGAAAAGAAATATTCTGAAATTCCCATTGATTGATGTACCCTAATAGGGTATTTATACATTTAGAGGGCAATTCAGAATCATAATCAAATCCCTAATATATCTCACTAACGAAATCCCTAATATATCTCAATAATATCTAATTAAATCCCTAATATATTTCAACACTCCCCCTCAAGTTGGAGCGTAGATATTAATCAAGTCCAACTTGTTACAAACATCATAATGAACTAATTCAAAGAGGGACGTAGCCTGTTTATTGACTCTAGACCAATCTAATGGTGATAAATGACTTAAAAGCGATACACCACCAGGACACGCAACCGAAAGCCGATCATCAAGGAAGTCATCTTTGTTGCCGGCACAAGGAAGGGTAACACTAGGGACCAAGCAAAATGATGAAAGTACCGGAAACAAAAGGAACCGCTGGAGCTACACCAGGAGCCAGCCAAAGACAAGAGGGAAACCGCTAGAGTTACACCAGGAGCCAGTCAAAGACAGAATCGAAACCGCTGGAGCTACACCAGGAGCCAGCCAAAAAGAAACCGTTGAAGCTACACCAGGAGCCAACCAAAACAAAATAGAAAACCAAAAGTGCCAAACAAAAGAAACCCAGAGATAAAATCTTCAAACCATGGAACAAAACCACCAAGGAAAGGACGGCCAGGAAGAGATGATGCCGGAACATAGGATCGCCGTCGAAACAACGCCGGAAAACGGCGTCACGCGCCGGCGGAGCTCTCTGATGTGCGTGACGTGTGATGTCCACGCGCCGGCCACGCGCCTCCGAAACTTGATTGGACCACTGGGGTTAGACCGATCTGACGGCAAGGAACCTCCTTGGGTGGCGCGTGCATGTTAAATCATAGGGCAGGATGTTGTTTTGTCTCACTGAAGAACAGTACCCGCGGTATGAATAGTACAGCGGAAAAAATCAACCAGGCTCTGATACCATGTTAGATGAGAAAAGAAATATTCTGAAATTCCCATTGATTGATGTACCCTAATAGGGTATTTATACATTTAGAGGGCAATTCAGAATCATAATCAAATCCCTAATATATCTCACTAACTAAATCCCTAATATATCTCAATAATATCTAATTAAATCCTTAATATATTTCAACATCAACGTTAATTTTTTAATGGTCAACATTAATGTTTTAACTAAATGGGGTATAATCGTTCCATTTTAAAACTTATGCGGTAATATTGTTTTTTAGGGAAAACTTCCGGAGCAAATTTGTGTCTTAATCTTTTTTTTTAAAAAAATGTCAAGCACTTGTAAGTCTTTTGGATTTGGTTTGTGAATTAAGCACGCCCATTATCCTGTGCTAACTCTAATTAAGATAACGGAAGCTTGGATCAAGTGCCTGATTCTTTTTGGAGGCTTTGATTTCATTCCGAAACTTCAATTAGTATAATCTAGAACAGCTGCATTTAATGGCAACCAAAAAAAAACAGCTGCATATTTTTCCCCTCCAAAATAAAAGGCTAGGGTTAAACGGTACAAGAAAAAAAAAACTAGTTAAAATTATAAGTCTCATTACAGTAGCAGGGTTGTCCAAAAGCACAGCTTTAGTATTAATGTGATGATTTTGAAGGACAAGCCACACAACCCCATTTTTATATATGATATAACTGTACTGATTGTATCTGTATCCTGCAGTATTTATACATTTTTATATATATTGACTTCAGTCTTTAATACTCTTAGTTGACTTTTATTGGAAAGATTAAGAAAGTTAAATACATTAATTAAGAGTATTTAATTATTTATATTTACCATTTTCTTCAAACTACTTTATCTGATTTGTAAAATGATATATATAATCTAATTATATACATAAATAAATATTTTTAAGCAGTTTATTTAGGTTTCTTAATCTTCTCAACTAAATTCAATTGACTCTTATAATAAAGGATTGAAGGTGGTAACAATTTTGGGGCTTGAATGATGATGATGATGATGATGAGAGGTGGTATTATGAAAAGTGACCAAGGGTGGCTTGTTTGCAGATACTTGATTCTACCGAGAAGGCCATTGGACATAGTTTGGCAAGCACAGGTCGTGTAAATACTCGAGCAACGGCTATATATTCAGAGACTTCCAAGACATCATGCTTGACTTGGCTCCTGTTGTTTGGAATGACATGTGTGTTCATCATGGTGGTACTTCTGATTCGTCTTACATAAGATTGTTTCACCTTTCAATTTTTTTTGAAGGGTTAATACAATATTTAATTTCTTACATTTGCTCTCATTTTGATTTGATCTTTCAGTTTACGAGTAATTTTAGTCCTTATAATCTAATAAAATCTGGACCATTTTATCCTTTGAGCAACCAAAATCACTTGTTAATTTGGGGGATCAAATATTGTATTAACCAATTTTTAAATTTCATTTTGCTTATTTACTTCAAGATGTAGGTTTGTTTTTTGCTGTGAGTGAATGCTTTTCTTGTTCTCTTTCTGATGTTAACAATACATGAAATAAATATTATGGGATGTAAATAAAATTTGATGTCATTTCATTGTCTTAATATATTGTTTGTATATATCTAGATGTTTTTGTGTTGTTGTTCTCCCTTTATGCATTCAACATTAAAGTAGGATGTGCCATTAATGTCTTTGCAAGATATGTTGTTTATAGTCATGGTTTATGAATGATGTAAGCTACCAATATTTTATTTTGTTTTGAATTGAATTGATTATCGATCAAAAAAGAAAAGATATCTTTGTCTTATTAGGGGGGTGATCCTGCCCTTTAGATTAGTCTATGTGCATCAAGAGTGATGAGCAGTGTAATCTAAACAGATTGGATTTTACTAATAGAGTTGGATTTAGCAAAAAATGTTAGTCTCTCATATGACAAATCAATAGTTTTATTTATGCTATAAAAGATGTTTACATTTATTGTCTAATAATACTTTGAACATGATTGCCTCCACTAGTATAACGTACGAGCTTAGGAAAAAACATAAACAAATTGGTTTTTTTTCAAAGAAGTATAGAATCTAAACTAAAAATAATTTATCAACTCAGTTTTAAAAAAAATGATTTTTATTTAAAAGATATTAATTATAAATTTTAATTCGGATAATTGAAATTAAAGCAATATTTGAGCAGCAGTTTCGTAAAATGTGCCCCATATATCAATCGACGGTGACATTTAAGCTAGCTTGGCAGGATCACCAAGTTCAATCCATTCAGAGGGACATCACAGAAGTCTTTGCATTTGACAAGAAGAATCCATTTTCTCACGCAATGAAAGACATTTGTGCACCTAGAGGAGAAAAGCTAGACAAATGTTCTGTTTCATTTGGAAGATATTTCAAACCAATTAGGATCTGACATGGGCCCTTTAGGCCAGGGGCTAGGGAGAATGACTTTTGAGTCCGTTTGGTTCTCCTTTTGATCTGAATGACTTTTGGTTTAAATGAGCCTTAAGTCAGAAGTAGATCATAGTCACGATGAGCTCCACGGTGAAGAGAATCTACCGTTAGAGGCAATTATTGGGCCTATTCAGAAACACGGTAGAGAAGTACTATTATGCAAGTCGAAATAAATATGTGAAGGGGATTATTTCGTTTTGCGAAAAAACACCGTTGAACTTCCGTTTTGGCTCTCCTTTCCACATGGCTTGAAATCTAAGTTTTATTCACCAGTCTGATTGCTCAGTTGATCTAGGCATCATATCAGCTCATCATCGGATTTTTCAGCCACTCACAAGTGAAGTTTCTTCTTCCACAGTTTTCTTGTGGATTGTTGTAGTTGCTCGTGTATGTGTTTTTCTCTATAATTCATTAACATTTTTTTTAATTTTGATCATTTTATTTCGGGAGAATTACCCTCAATTTCCAAATAAGAGAATTAAATACAAAATGGTCTCAAACATTAGCATTAAATATAAAGTGGTCCCAAAGATTCACAAAAATTACCATGAGGTCTCAGGAACAGCTGCTGAGGTTGTAAATGAAGGCTGTTGCTGCTGAGGTTGTAAATGAAGGCTACCCAGGTTGTAATACAACCTCAGCAGCCTTCATTTACAACCTCAGCAGTTATTCATGGGACCTTATGGTAATTTTGTAAATCTTTGGGACCATTTTGTATTTAATGCTAATGTTTGGAACCATTTTATAAATTTTTCTCTTACTTGGGACCTGAGGGTAATTCTCCCTTTTATTTTTGTGGTAAAACTATTACAATATGTAAAATATTATATATATATATTATTTAATGATATTCATGTTCTTTTAGTTTTTTTTACTAAAACTTATTTAATGATACTCCTGTTCTTTTAGTTTCACAATTCATATATTGTCTGGTACGTTCGGAACGCTTGATGTTGAAGCAAGAATGATGATCATGAACCATTATGAAAGGAAAACACGTGATTTTTGATGATATATCAGGGCCGGTTTGAAAAATCGTTGAAAGAATAACTTTTGATCTGAATGCATTTTAAAAAATGATTTTTGTTCAGAATTCATTTTGGAAAATGAAAACTTGTTTAGATAAACGTTGTAAAAGTGAATTTTGATGGAATGCGGTTTAAAAGAAAATGAATATAATGAAATAATACATATATATATAAATATTTTTTATTGTGATAAAATTAAGAAAAAAATAAAATAATAAAAAGCAGTAGAATGTCCCAGGTCATGATATGGATTGTCCCAGGTTGCGTTATGGAGTGTCCCAGGTTGCGACAAAGTCACGACCCGTATTGTATTATGGGTAAAAGAAACCTTTCTCATCCTTCTCCCCAAATTCTGACTCCCCAGGTAGGGGTGGAAACAGGCCAGCCCAGGCCAGGCCGGGCCTGTTTGGGGGTAAGCTGGCCTGGCCTGTGGCCTGTATACAGGCCAAATTTTCGGTCTGAGCCTGGGTCTGTTTTAGGCCTGGCCTGTTCATTTTTTTTTCCCAGAAGAATATGCCGTTAAACTCAAGATATGCACCCAATTAGTACACCAGACAAACACGGGAGATAATTAAATTCTAAAATGGAGCGGTACCTGCAATTGGAACTCAGATGAATGGAAGTTTTACTGATAAGCTATATACTTTGATTCCTTGTTGCTAATAAGATTGTAAACATAGGGATCAAATACTAGAAATGACAACAATGCATCACA
>JANTPZ010008831.1:0-11494 GCA_025593235.1 Vachellia pachyceras
ATGATAATGCAAGTAATTTCATCATTCAAAATATTATATATGTTAAGGTATTAGCATACATTAAAAATAAGAAAAAGAACAACATGAATTAATTTTCCATACTTTTGTGGTTTTAAGCATGATCCAGGTAATTGAAAAGAGAAACCTGTACTCAGATGTGAATCTCGTGAAGTCATACGAGCCATCTCAAGCACTAAAGGTATAATTTTCTTCATATGCTATTTTCTTTCATCTTTCCTTTTCCCATCTCTCTGTTCGTGTGTAATCTTACAAAATATTCTTTCTGATTCAAAATATTAAGGCTAGCTAGGGGTTTACTTTGACTTTAAATGTAATAATACATCAATCCACTTTGCCTTTCAAATTCATAATTTTCCTCCAAATATTAAAGTGGGTTTTATCTTATTGATTGTATATATTAAGGTGGCTTTTATTAAGGGGTGAATTCAAATTGGTTATTTAAGGGACACTAACAATTTGTCTAAGAGAGTGTGTCTAAGAAAAACTAACATTGGGCTTGTTTGTTGGAGTGTTTGGAAAAGCCAAATGCATATTTAACAGTGTTTTTTGCAAAACGAGATAATCTCATCCATATATTTACCTCGACTTACGTAAAAGTACTTCTCTACCGTGTTTCCAAATGGGCACATTATCTATTTAGCTTTATTCTACAGACTGGGGAGAATAGTATCCATAATGGGAAGGGTGTAGGAGCTCATTGCACAAAGATTGAGATATACAACATATATGTATATATAGTATATTACTGCTGTCATTATTCAAATGATGCATGATAGACAATGTAAGAAAATGCCTGGAGTCTTTTAAAACTTTAGTTCTTTGAATGTGAAAATGCTTATGGTAATTGGACAGGTTGAAGGTGAATATTTTAAGCTAACCAAGGAACTAAAAGAGAAGACTCGAGAACTGAGGTATTATTATGATCATCATCATCAAATGGTGTTAGAACTGAGAAGGGTGTGCAATGTGTTTTTTGTTGATTCAAGTACGTTGCACTACATCTAACAGACAACTCAAAGGAGAAGAACTACAAGGATCGTCCCGAAAAGATCTAAGGAAGCTAGAAGATTTACTTAAGGCAAGCTTGCATCGGATTTCAAAAGCAAAGGTTTGTCTTTCCCTTTATTCATGACATTACTACAAGAATGATAATATTTGACAATTATTTTACCCATGACAACCAATATTGATGTAAAAATTTCCTTATTAAAAATTTTATTGGCGTATAAATTTTTATACACTGAAATAAAGTACCCGTAGTCCATAAATTTCGTAGAGACACAAAGCATCAGTATTTTCAGTTAGGTCATTCCTACCAAGAAAATTTTAATGGGCCACTATTCCCCAATTTTTCCATTAGTCAGTGAATCATAGGAAATAGGAAAGTATGGGATGCTTTTGATCCCTTATTCCAAAATGCAATTATCTAAATTAGAATTGAATTAAATCCTATGTATTCTTCTTAGAACTCATTGATAACTTGCTTGTTACTATATATGTTCCACTAACTTCACCAAGCATGGTTTAACAAAAATCTCAGTTGCAAAAATAGACTACCTTCGGTCTTTAATATAACAGTAAATTAACTTTTTATATTAAAAAAGTTAAATAAATTACTTAATTATAATGTATCTTCTGAAATACCCATTAGACTACATATTGGTTCATAAGTCAGGCAAATTAATTTAGAGAAACATAATGAATATATCATTTAATTAGCTTCCTTAATCTTCTCAAAAAAAGTTAGTTGGCTCTTATATTAAAAACAAATGGTAGTCAAATTTTCATACCATCAAGTTTTAGTCCTTCAAGGAGCAAAATAGTTTAAATTTTATTTAATTATATGGATTGATGTTTGAAACATAATAAAACTTGTGGGATCAAACCCAAGATGAAGGTAAACTTGAGGATAAAAAATTGTATTAATCCCAAAATCATATCAATAATCTTTGCCTGTATAAAACTTGTCTGATCTCACGTCTTTTTTTCTACCTAAGGTCTTAGTGCACCTAGACTTCTCAAGAAAGTAAGTCTTGAAGTTATTGATGCAAATTCCAATATCTTGAGATCCTTAGTTTTAGAATGTTCTTGTAATTCTTGAGAATGAGTTCTCTTGCTCTCTTTAGGAGTTTAAAAACATAAAATATATATTTAACGGGCTGGCCTTTTTATTTTTCAGCCCTATTCGACCCAAACCTTTAGCCTATTTACTCATATTGGGGCCTAATTTTAAAGCCTTGTCCCTAATTAGAAATGGTTTAAATAGGTTGGGCTCTAACAGCTCTACCCATTAGAAGATCTTGATGTTGAAGAACTTGTTGATCAGGTGGCACCTTCACTATGTGAGAAAAATGAGAAAGAATCAGGATTTGCCAATGGTGGTAGTGTTACTTGTCTATTATTGTCAAACTCTAAAAAGGCTCAAAATGGGAATGTCTTAATTGTTAATTTTCGTTTCCCAACAAGCATGCATCTTCATTGAATACTACATTCCTGCTAACCACTAGTATCACTTTGCCACATATAGTGTTATACAAATCATAGGCTTTAGGTTGAGGACTATTGCCAATTAAAATTGAATTCCCCCCTTCCCCAATTTTTCATCAATTTAAGAATGAAAATTAACAAAAACATATGCTAGAGACAACTAAAAAAAATTCTGAGCTCATGCTTCTTGCTTGTTTGAACTCATGGGTTTGATTGAATGAAATGTTCTGATAAAAAATGTCACTTCCTCTGTTAGTCTAGAATGCTTGTACACTTAAACCATTTCTGTTTCGATCTTGACCAGGCACAATTTCAAGACAATTAGAAGGGCTTTTCTATTCAGAAATGATTTCCTAATTTTCTTTTTATAATTACATCCTTTATTAAAACAAAAAAGCCAAGTTCACCAATTTTAGGCAATCCAACTACCATTTTTGTCTCAAAAAGTCTTAAACTATTATTGACATTCAAATGCCCATGTTGTGAACGACATAATTTAGCCTCACCGTTCCAAGTAAAAACTAATTAAATTAAAGCACGTTTCATTCCATTGGAAACATGCTATTTGGTATCATATGGACAATTGTTATGGTATTATTGGATTCTTTTAATCATGAATAGCGCATGAATTATCATTGAACACAATCAAGATTCATTAAGAATCAAATGTCCAACACTCAACATGTTGTGATCCAAACTAGGGACTAGTTGCCCATCATATATTACATTTAACATTTAAGATCTAGTCTGTAGTATGTTATCCACTAAAAATTAGATATTAAAGTTAGGATCAAAATTATTACTAGTTTAGCATCTCCTTACAATCCATTCCCATCAAACATACAATTGCTTGCCATCTCCAAGCCAAACTTGGACTTTTTTTGCGTGTTTTTCTTCATCAATATCACTAAACAAAGACCATGAACTATACATGTGAATTGAGTTCCACTATCAATATCAGTAATAAGCTAAATACTATTTGAAGCATGTGAAAGAGAGGAATGAGAACCTTTAGCTCATCTTTTTGCTTACTCTAGCATTCAACTTATTTTTTATCATATTTCCTGCAATATTGGTATTGAATTGTAGCCTTGAATAGTGGCTTTTCACCCATCCTAATATTTAAGGAACTCAAATAAAGGTTTTCTTCTAATAATCAACATTGCATAGTTCACAGCTCACTTCTAGCCATAGAGGATTTCCCAACCTTACCCTCAACTCATTATGTTTTCACAAGCTCACCTCAAACTTCTATCTTTGCTTGCCCTCACCTCACAATGTAGCAACAACGCTTAGTGAGTTTCAGTTAACTTGAATGTGTTGTTGATGACCCTTCAAGATTTTAAAAGCGTGTAGCAATTGCGAACTTCAATTAATTCTCAGTCTTCATTATATTACGATTATTAGTTCAGTTCTTTTGAGATATTCCTCCTCAAATGATTAGCATGCTTTTCAAGAATTTTATAGTGGCCGTTAGTAGAATAGTCCACCGGATTTTCCTCTAGTTCCCTTATCACAAAATATGATTCTCTCATCCAGATTGTTTAACCTTTGGTATCATCAAGATCAAAACACTGGAACATTTAGGCCAACATGTAATGTGATACTATCTCCAGTCCTTGATATAAGAGCTAGTTGACTCTTTTTGAAGAAATTAAAGAAGTTAAATATATTACTTTAAAACATTAATATTTACCATTTTTCTCTAAACTAATTTTTTTTACTTATAAAATGATATATAGATTCCTTAATCTTCCCCAAAGAAGTCAAATGTCTTTTATATTAAGGACTAGATGTATTATAAATTAGAATTGACTGATAATAAATAGTTATGATATGCCTCTAGTTTCTATATGATCTTTGAACCCATGGCATGGATAATAAGTTTGTAATATTTAGAACAGATAGAAATTAATTCCATAGCTTACTTTCAGGTTAAAGTATATGGGCAGGAGATCAGAATTCTAAAGGAAAAGGTAAGCTTTATGTTTATTTATCAAAAGCATCCTATGCATTCAGTATTTTCCCCTATGTTATAATGAGAAACTATTAACCATGTTTAGGGTCATATTATTAAGAAATTTCGATTTTTCATGTGTTAGCTGACTTATAAGATACTTAAATATGAGGACCAAAATTTGAAAATATATGTATTGTATGTGACATCATGAGGTATTATCCTTGTTTAGCTTCTGCAGGCACAGGGTTTTATCCTCTTGGGGTCCATAGTCACTCAAAAGGCGTCTTAGATGTTAAAGGTCACGTCCCGACTACATATATGGCTTTCACTCTGAAGGACTTGAGCGTACTCTATCTACTGGTCTCCCTTCCCCCTTCACCTAATCCGGGGTTCCTCAGGGTGTTAGGTCTTTAATAGCGATTGGTGTGATACTCTCCCCAACAACAAAAAGAGTCATCCTCTGCTCTAATACTATAATGTGACATCCTTAGGTATTATCTCTATTTAGCCGTCCGCAGGCTCAAGGTTTTTCCCCCTTAGGATCCCATAGTCACCTAAAAGGCGCCTCGGATGTCAAACGCCACGCTTCTACTACATAGATGGCCTTCACTTTGGACGGATCTAACCGGTTTGGGGCTTGAGTGCATTCTGCCTATTATGTCTCTCTTCCCCCTTCACCCACTATTGGGTCCCTTAGGGTGTCAGGCCCCTAGCAGCGCTTGGTGTGATACTTTATAATGTGACATCCTGAGGTATTGTCTATGTTTAGCGGACAGTAGGCATAGGATTTTGTCCTTTTAGGGTCTCATAGTCACCAAAAAGGCACATTGGATGTCGAAGGCCAAAGTCTGACTACATATATGACTTTCACTCTTAACGGGTCTAACCGATGTGAGATTTGAGCTCACTACATCTACTGCGTCTCTCTTCTTCCTTCACCCACTTTGGGGTCCCTCAGGGTATTAGATCCCTGGCAGCGCTTGGTGTGATATTGTATTTGTCCTAGATAAGATATCAATAGGCATTCATTCTAGTGGATGATATCTTGAACTCAAGTTTGTGTGAATGTATATAAAGCTTTTGGTAAGTGGCAGGCTATATCCCATCTCCACAATGCTAAAATTTGATACAATCAGATGATCATGTAAAAAAAGATTCCTAAATAAAAGAGAAGAACACTTACCTTATAAGTCATCATGGTGCTAAAAGAGGAAAAAATAAAGAATTTAATGAGAGGCAAGGCCACTTACAGTTAAATGGAAATTGAGGGAAAGAATATGCATTTGCAAAATGGATTTCACATCTTTTATCTAAGTACTTGAAAAATTAGGATGAATAAACATCAGAAAAAAATTAAAATTGAAAGAAAATTCCTTCTAACACCAAATCATTCCTAATGCTAAATTGAACTTTATATCGATGTGCTTTAAAGGTCTTACGTATGAATATTACGTATTTCATGTTGGACAATGCTTATTATCTGGGAGTTTTAAGAATTGTTTTGCCCCCTCAATGGAACGACGAAGTTGTAGTATGTTGTGAGCCTTCATTCATGCATTTCTCTTATGTGCTTTAATGATGTGTTTAATTTTGATGTCAATATAAAGGAAGACAAACTCATGGAAGAAAACCGAAGGCTAAAGAAGGTTGCCAGAATATTTTCTTGTCATTAATTCTCGTGTCAATTAATTTCTTATTAATGTGTCTTTATAATGATAATATTTCATTTTCCATGCTTTTAAACTGAATAATGGAACTCTAGGAAATCAAATGCATGGAAGAAATCCAGGGATTGCCAGATCAGGTAACAGGTTCCATATTCTTTTTTTTTTTTTATGTTTTTGTCAGTGTTGATCATCATCATTATGATCGTCATTGTCTGGGAATTGTATCCAACTGGGAAATGAAATAGTGTTGACAGGCCGAAGGGCTTGAGGATGAACAAGACCAACCATTAGACACGTCCCCCACAATGAGGTAAATTGCTATAAACTCCACTGAGAGATCTGTGATTTTATCCGCTCACCATCTTTTTGTTCAACATCGATAACTAATTTACATATATAAAAAAAAGTAGTTATAGATATAAAAAAAGTTAAGTTAGCTATATGTAAAAATTGTGTGTTGGTTTTTCTTAGAGTATGCCAAATGATTATTTGCATTGAAAACTACCTCATTAATGAAAATTCCATTTGCACGTGCAAATTGATAGGAATATTTTTTGAAATACATAAAATATATAAGATGTCAATCCACTTTTTATGCATATAGTTTTGAATACAAATAATTAAATGTGATATCTTAGAAAAACTAACATTTTTGCAAGTAAATAACTTAAACCGGATTTCTTAATATTTATAAATTATTTATTTAACTGCTATAACTAGGATCAAAAGCATTATCATTAGATTTTACATTAACTGTATTTACAACCTCTTAATATGGCAATTTCCTGTCCTTGTGTGTGTGTGTGAGGGCAATTCCTAAGCTTTGTTTTTTAATGGTAAGCTATTATGACTTAGATGAATGATTTGCATTGCATATGGGCGAGTTTAATTAATAATCTAAAACTCTAAACAATTAAGGTTATCAATTTTCATTAATGGCTGTTTTATTTATTGACTCGCAGGTTACTCTTTCCCTGAATGAAATTAAATCTTCTGAAGAAATTATTAGCACAGTGCTATATTTTCTTTTGTTTTTTTAAATTATGACCCTAGAAAAGAACAGTGCTAGATTAATTACGGATAATCTTTATCCAATAATTTATGTGTATAACCGTGTGTTGTTGTTTAAACCTAGATAATCAGTCCGTGTTCTGCTGAACTGTGCTGTTTTTGTATTATTCATTAATAATTAATAAAAGAAAAATAATAGAGATCCATCCACTCAAATTTTCGTTATTATTTAATAGACAGTTGCTCAATCCCTTGAAACACACACACACACACACACACACGAGTAGCAATTATTTTCACGTACGTAATAGTCGCCAATGAAGGTCCTTTTCCATTCTAAAGAATACCAATACTAGTGTTACGATATTATTCTGTAATGCACAAGATGGCACTTTTAATTTTAATAATATACAACTTTTGAATAACATTTGAATTATGAGTAAATTATTAGAAAAATAATTATCACTTATAAATATATATTATTTTTAATATATAATGTCTTTATATATTATAATTATTATAAAAACTCACCATATCGATTTTTTTTGTATTAGCTTTGTAAACCACATTTTGACTGTGATTTTAGTTTAGGATATAAATATATGAGATGAATTTTAATCGATTCATATGAATGTGATTTCCCAATGTTGGCACAAACATGCACAATAACGTTATTCTTACTCCCAATTCTATTTTTATTTTTTCCTTATTTAGTCAATTTGTGTAATATTCTATTGTCACCTCTTGTCCAAGATGTGATAATTGATCAAGATTAACATAATTAACCTCATTTTGGTGCAAGGATTTGGCTAAGTATATTGAGCACCATCCAAACTCTATTGACCAAAGCCCTACCATTGTCAAAAACATCTTGGAACAGGTGGTTACTCCAATAGCTTTTAACTAATAAGATACAATTATAATTATCCTAAAACCTTTGTTCCAAAACATATTTAGCTCATAAATGGTACCAAGGATCTCAGCTATTGCCGGCGGTACTGTTGTGAGTTTGCATTGATAGCCACATATCCATAGTCCAAAAATTTTTAAATTAGGGTTTCAATCTTTATTAAAGTGTTGCTCATTTAAGACATTAAATTTAATTGTTTAAAAATGAAATTTATACTATCTCTGATAAATGAAATACTACGGAAATAAGATTTAGTAAATGGCTGGGGGTTTAAATTAGTAATAATTTTTTGACATAAAATTTATTTAATATATACTATTTTTGAATATATTTGGAAAATATTTCTAACTGATTTTAATAGATTGGACCATGTATATCTTCTTAGAATGGAAGAAATTTCCAGCAGTTAACAATTAGCTATGAATATTTTTTGGCCAATTAACTATGGATGTAAATGTGACAATGAAAGGAGATGAAAAGGGAAGTTACAAGGCTAATCTGAAGGACATTTCTTTACCTCAAGATTCAATCAAGTTACAAGGGTAATCAATTATAGTGTTTAAAAGGAAGATAAATAGATATTCATCATGCATGATTATAATCTATCAAAATGGTTCAATTTTATTCAAACCTAATTGAGATGAAAAATATGTAGAACCTGACTAGTACATATGGTTGGATTTTGTGAAAACACATTTAATGTTGGGAAAATCCTTTAAGAGTTCCATTTGAATATGCAAATTTCAAAAAGCTACAACCAATACTGGATATCACAAATTCCTATTTAATTGCTGAACAAGGATTTCAAAATATTGAATCAAAGCCCTTTCTATTAGCCGACTGGCACCAGTGGCTGGATTTTGTGATATCTCAGTACAAAAGTGGTAAATTTAACATATCTATGATCTTGTGGCCTACTGACGGTAGAAGTTGGAGCTCTACTGGTACTCTAACAGAGGTATTTTCAATGAATATGTCTTATCCTTTTCTTATTTGAATTGATGAGTACAATTATAAAAGCAAGTACCAACATTTTGAAATCTTTATTTTATCATGGTGTATGAATACGAGATTTTCATTATTGATGGTATCTTTTTGGAATTTACAATTCAAATGGTATTTTTAAGGTATCTCCCATTAATATTTTAATGTCATTTTGTTTTTAATACAAGATAAAATGAAATTATTCAGATATTTGTTCTATTTGATGCCATTTAAAAGGCTACGGACGGTGATGTAAAGCTGCAAATAATTTTACTCAAAATAAAAATAAGAATAAAAGGGTTACGTTTAAGGAAAGACTGTGGGGTCAAGGTTTTTCCTCATTCATATACCTACTTCAGCTTTTCTTCTTTCCAAAAACTCCCCTCAACCCTTGTTCTCTTTCTTTCCTTTCCCTTCATCTTCTTACTTTCAATGATCATATCTCACATTCTTGCTCCTTCTTCTCGCAAACCCCACTTTCTGTATCGCCGTCTTTCATATTTGTTCATGGCTCAGTAGTATTCCAATCCATCGCAGATAATTGAGAAAGCTTTTTTGCCTGCTGATTTCACTAATTCTATTTTAGCTTAGATTTGCTTACTTAAAATAAAGAAGAAGGGATCAAAATGACGAGGAGCAAGATAGCGATAAAGAAGATAGAGAACGTAGCAGGGAGGCAAGTGGCTTTCTCAAAGAGAAGGAAGCGTCTCTTCAAGAAGGCTATGGAGCTCTCTACTCTCTGTGATGCTGAGATTGCTCTCTTCGCTTTCTCTGCTTCTGGCAAACTCTTTGATTATGCTAGTACAAGGTATCTGAAACTCTCTCTCCCTCTCTCTCTAATTTATATTTTATATTAGTGAAAATATGAGTTGGATAGCCTATTCCTTAGTGCGTGTCATTGATGCTCTCTTCTAATTTTATGTATAATCTTATTCAGTTTTGATAGAGTGAGATTTCACATAATGGGATCGATCTGAAATGCACAATAATTTAACCTAGAACCTACATTATTATTATTTTGATACACAGAACCAAGATTATCAATTTACCAAGTTAGACCCATCTTCATTTGCGTAACGTTTTGAAGTGTCAGCATTTATGTAATCTGGTCTGTTTGGTTACAACTTAATTAATTACCATGTATTTAACAACTATACTGAACAGGAAACCTAAGACTAACGGAAATCATCAATAGTTATCAAGTTGTATTTAATGAGTTGCATTAAAAATTTTTCATAACAGTGGCTAGATCTAATAGAAGGTATTGAATTATGAATTAGAGTTCCAGCACGGGTCTAATAAAATGTATTGAATTCTCACAATGTGATAAATTAAAATTTCAACCCTTACTATAAAAAAGCACCCATATTTAGTGTTCGATAATACCTCAAAGAGGATTGCGTCTAATAGGAGGATTGTGCCTATATAAGAAAAAACTCTGTCACAAACTTAAGATGGTAGAATAGAGACTAGCATGAATTTGTCCACCAAGGTCTGAAATCAGCCTGAGTAGTGTGACTTGGTGAATATGCCAGCGGCTTGGATTAAAGTGTATTATACGCACATGGAAGATTAGCTAGAGGCTTTGGTATAATTCATTATTCAATAAGGGAACGTTTGACTACTTCATTATTTGAGTTTAATTTGTGTTTTCCAACACTCCTGCCATTATTTGATAAAAATGTCTGCAAACTTTAGCTTAACTTCTTCGTTTGCAGTGGACTCAATTCTCAGTTTCTAGATGTCCTTTCTCCTTATTTGTCTGCTATAATATTCTATAATAGAATTTCAGTTAGTCTCTTTTAATATTTTCTTATTATCTTTGAGAAATCATATACCCTTTGCTAGTTTCACCTCTTCCTCTTTCAGTCTCTTTTCTCAGCTTTGCAGATCCTCTAATTTCTTATTGATCTCTTACGTCTTCCAAGACATTTTTTCCATGCTTGGCACTACTTTAATTTGCAGAACAAACCCTGGCTTTTACTTCCAAGATGTTTTCTAAGTTTGACATTCTTGAGTATCACTTTTTAATTCACATTCACAATACGTTCTCCATCCTCCATTATAGTCTTCAACTTTTGGTATTTGCAACAACTTCATAGGTTTATCCTTCTCAACCTCTTGTGATGCTTTTACCTTCCTTTCTCTTTCATGCCTGACTCTTCATTCGCAAGTGACACTCTCAAAACCGAACTGATTCTCTAAATCCGAACATATCAACATGCAAACTAAATGGTCATTCCTTTTCTCTCTAGTGCGGAAGGATGAAGAATAAGGCTTTTATGTGGAGGGTTAAAGAACAAAGGATGAAACAATTATGGATGTCTCAGTATTTAAAAAGAGTGGAGAAAGAAATAATAGAGGAAGGAAGCGTTCTATTAAGTTTACTCTTTTTAGCCAGATGCAGCATTGCAGATCCAAGTTCTATTTAAAGAACTCAACAAAAGTTACTAA
>JANTPZ010008832.1:0-15849 GCA_025593235.1 Vachellia pachyceras
TCTCAATTTTATTCTTAAAATGTATTTAAGTAAGTTCATATTTAAAATATATTTAATCTTTTCACATACTATTCAATATTCATTCTACAACTTTAATTAATTAACGTTGTTAATATACTTCTAAATTTCAATTCCACGATTCTATTTGATCAGAAAGATTAAGCATACGTATTATACTTTAGTAATAAATCTTCATTGTTTATAAAATTGTAATTCATTTCGAAGAATGCATAATTGCACATGACTTTCCTTTTTTTTCACTTCCATTTTTAAATAAATGTTTGACTTCTCCACTTGTTACTTTTGATCTCATCTTGAACAGTACTCATAATCAAACTTGCAAGTTTCAGGAAAAGCCGACGAAGATAATCAAGAATTAGTATTTTATCCGGAGATCTCAGTAAATTTTACCAATACCTCCTATTATTAATAAATAAAGAGACCATTGATTTTTTTTAAAAAAAAATAAATAAATTATTCAATTATAAAAATATTTATGTTCTATTATATATTAGTTCCATATTAAAAAAAAGTCATGCAAATTGGTTTTTTTAACAATGATAACTATGTTGGTTAATTAGCTTTTTTTAATATTCAGAAAAGTCAACTAGCTCTTATATTAAAATTTAATTTGTTTTATCTTAATATGGATCCCACTTGCTGGTAAAAAGGGAAAAAAAAAGAGCCTACAAATCCTACAAAAAAAAATTCGGCATATGTTAATCGGTAATGAACAATATAATTTTACTTAAACTACTACAGCCCACCCAATATTAATATTGGAAGCTACTTTTTCAATATAATTTACAGTCTACGAGATAAGTACGTTAATCGTGATTTCAGAACATTTTGGCTAACAGATACCCAATATTTAGCGATTAGTACTTTTAAGTGTGTTTGGGTCCTCCTCCTGCGAGAGATTAGTGCAAGGCCCTCATGGCTGCTTCGCCTACATGCAACACCGGAAGGACACAGCTTTATGCCCAGTTAAAATAGATAGTTGGAAACAACAGAAAAAGATAAAATAAAACACAACTCTACCGTGTGGAATTGAAACTAAGTGGAAAAACACTAACCGTCATCAAAGCCACCTGCAAACAAGTCTTCCCTGTGAGAGCTACTATAGTACCTGGCAACCAAAAAGTAACTATGATAATTTTCAACTTATTTTATTAGCAACAAGCTCAATTCTCCACTAATTATGTGTTTCTTCACAGGGTAAGAGCTCAGTTTAGCTTAAAGAATCCCTTCGTGTCCTCCCATGACTAAACTACACTAAATAAAGGCGTTGAAGAATGTCATAATCAAAACTTTGACTCATAATACTACTCTTGCGACCGCGAAATATCCGTCTCAACACAATAGAGGGAATTTATGAGTTACGGAGCTCTCTACCCATCATTTAGCCAAGGCTTGCTAACTTCGGTCTCTCGTAAATCAGGAGGATTGTCTAGTAAGTTCAACACTGATCAGGTGGGAGATTATACAGCTTACTCAGTTACTCGTCTGTCCTCTGCCTCTTTGAGGCTGGAGCACTCTCTTCACTGGTTTGTTGTTTAGGATTCTCAGAAGTTTGATTTTCAGGAACATCATTCTTCACAGAGTCTTCCAGAGAGCTTCCCTCAACTGCAGTACCGCTATTAGCTTGATCACGTCCTGACTTGCAATTACCCTCCACTTCACCTTTGGCAGGACAATCTTTGATGGCATCTGAAGACACTCCACATGGATTCTCCGTGGCAGATGCTGATGATGCCTTCTTGTCAGTGCCAGATTTGCATTGCTTCTCAAACATCATCTGAAGGCACCTTCCTTGTTCTTCTATTCGCAGCTGTAGGTTTCGTTGAATCTGACACAGAAAAGGACAGTGTGAGGGGAATAACTTCACTAGACCATTAGGAAGACAATCCAAAACCTATTTTGTGTAGGCATAACTATATGCTAGACATTATTACAGAAATTAATTTTAGTAACAGCAGAAACAAAAGTTCTTGTCAATTTAATCAAAACAGCCGTTAGAGTATTTGACTAAGCATATAAACCTAGTCAATGTACGACCATAGTACCATAACAAAGGATTTCAAGAAGAACAAGTTCATACCTCAAGTTGCTCATGCAACTGCTTCTGAACCTCCATCTGCAGTCGCAGAGCTTCAGTGATCTCAATACCACTGTCAACAGTGCAGCAATGAAGTCAGAATAACAGTACCGTTACCATATATGTTATGTCAGAACGAATCCCAGTATTCTGTTTAAAAAAAAAAGGTGTCACAGTGTATGAAACATGGCCAACAGTTTCGACATAGACAATAGTTAGGACCATTAGATCATAGGTCCTCTTATTAATCCTGGATCACTGAATCTATATCCTTGAAAAGTCCCTTCTTGATCATAATCTGTATTTCTCAAACATTTATTATTTAGTTTCTACTGAAAATCATAAATTTATTATTTTCTAAAAAAACGCAATTTTTTATATTGGTCAAATACATATTTAATACTTGTTCCATATAAGGGAATTTTAGTAAAAATGGGGGCAATGATAACTTATCTTTTGTTTCAAGGATAGTCATTGGGGCACATTTTTTAGTATCTGACGAGGGGAGTATATTTTTTCCAAACAGAAAGGAAAAGACTGTAAATGCGTAATTTGGACTCTCTCAAGATAGAGATAGCGGTAGTTCATCCTTCAAATGTTTAGGTTAATTTGAAGATTGGCAGCCAACTATCTTCTGGCAAGATAAATGAATACAAGTATGACACTTTAATGCACATTCAATACTAGCCAATCACCATTCCCAAGAGTAAAAACCTGCTCATCAGTAATTTCACATTAGAGAAAATGCAGCATTGATAGTACTACTACACAACAAAAGTCGCCTGAGGCAGTTTACTTACGTTTTCAAGTCTAGAGGAGGCATATCTTCAATGGAAGTTAGTCTTTTCTCCGAGGATCCTGCCAACAATATTTATTAGCTGACAAAACGCACGAGCAAGTCTCATATTTATGCGAATAGACTTAGAATACGCTACTTCAGACATCATATTAATGGCACTTGGTCAGTAAAAGATCCAATATGGTAGCTTCTAAGCTCTTGCTCATAGCAGACAAAAATTGTTGAATAGTGTTAGATTGATATAGGATCACATCAATGTCAATGGATGCTGGTACTTGTATCGGTACAGATACAGCAATTCATATCTTATTTACCTTCAGATGGTTCCGGTCTATATCTAGCAGTCCTGTATTTCTGCATTTCATGGAGCAATATCTGTTTCGGTAAAAAAAATATGGCAGCAAACAAATCTAGACTTTTGGTGCAGGTGCACAAACCTGCAAGTGACTTTTAACATGATATATTGTTAATCCTTCAACTTTCATGAGCTTCAGCACACCCTTAGGGGTAGCTCCTGCAAAATGAAAAACAGTGAAAATAGAAAAGGAAAAAAATGAGGCAAAGGTTTCATAATAAAACTGAGGACTACGCAGGAAATGAGAAAGAAAATGAAAATACTTTCACTGCCACCAAGTTTGTTGACAGCCTCGACAAAGGCCTCATGAAGCTCTGGTGTCCAGCGCATCCGTGGCTTGGCAGGAACAGAACTTGCTGAGGAAGCTTGGGGAGCACCAAAGCAATTGTCTCCAGATGAAGCAGGAAGCAGCTGTTGACCTTGGGACTGGTTTCCTGGAATAAGTGAAACCTGGCATCCCACCTGAGATAACAGAATAAGATCCAGTAACATTTTAGTTCAAGAAATTACTGGTAAGGTCGCTTTGCAATCTAATATAGAATTGATTCACAAGAACCTTAACCTTTGGCTCAAGATCTTGAACGTTGTCAGGAAGAAGGTCATTCCAATTAGAAGTCAAAGGGTCATCTTCACTTATAAGCTGGTCGGCCCACTCTTGCCATTCATTTCGCTTCCCATACTCATCAGATGCCATGACAACACTGTTTTCTGCTTGACTGTTATTGATGGTAGTATTTACAGGGAAATCAAGAAAACTGGGCAGCAGTTCTATATTCCAGGGAGCACTGGTTTCTTTGAAATAATCATTTGCTGTAGAAGAAGCAAGCTGTTCACTGTTGGAAGAGTAAGAAAATGACAGTGAAGCCATGTTACTGGATGAATGTGAAATGGAATGGGCACTTGTTGGGTGTTTTTCATGAGGCAACAGAGATGAGTGATGAAGATCAGTTGAATATCCAGGGGAAGATGAAAACATGTGCCCAATTGCTCCGCTGGAATTTAAATGACTTGGCTGAGCTGTCAGTCCAGTCGTAAGCTCTTTTGCCATGACAGCTGGTTGAGAATCAGAAAACTTGGCAAATGTCTCCCCTATCGGCGTTGGAAGGACTGACAAGGAGGATGGCAATGGTCCAGAGATACCCATGTTATTGAGCTGCTTAGCGCTTGATCTTTCAATGGAGGAAGTAGCACGTGCTGCCATTATTTTCCTTTATTTGAATTGAAAAAACAACTTGTCAGTTATTAAGTCAATCAATAAAGCCTAGAATTTGCATTTTTCCTTCAATTGGTAACGCTGACCAGCAACAATACAACGCAAATTGCTTGTTCTTGAAGCACGAACCAAACAGTGTGTCATCAATCTTCAGTCTTCACAACTATGAGAGGAGAAAGTACTCGTGGTCTTTAGTACACGAAGTTAGCCAAAAGAAAGTAATCAATTTCAAGAATAATGACTCTGAAGGTTAGAAACCTTCATCATAAGAATAAGCCATATATCAAGAGCACACATTTCATAACCAAGCCAGAACAGAAGTTTAAGCTTCCTTCGCAATTCTTTCAATTTCAATGCTATAACATATAACTAATTCAACACACAAGCGCACTGACAAAATACAAATGATAAGGAAACCACTCGGTGCAC
Source organism: Vachellia pachyceras (assembly GCA_025593235.1). Taxonomy (NCBI): domain Eukaryota; kingdom Viridiplantae; phylum Streptophyta; class Magnoliopsida; order Fabales; family Fabaceae; genus Vachellia; species Vachellia pachyceras. Next base: position 4,895 of record JANTPZ010008832.1, read on the forward strand.
ACTTTGTAATTCTCATTTCACCAGAAGGACCGAAGCCCCAACATTAAGCAAGAGTTTATTGACTCTGCCTCCCTCTGTCAGAAAAGCAAGGGATCATTCCAGCATATAAAATGTAATGCATAAATTGATGATCATATATTTATTGCCTATCGACAGCCATCGGTGATACCGTGATAGCCATGTGTTTATTTATTGCCTATTGATAGCCATGTATGAGGCACACAAACTGGTGAAGATGTACATACATAAAACTAAATAAAATTGAAAAGAGACCTCCAACCAACAAAAGAAATCAGCAACAAGTAAGCAAGACATAACACGGAAGAGAGGTAACCGAATGCGAAATGGACGCAATCAAGGCTACAAACGAAAAATTGAAGCAAGAATCCTCAGGGATATTTCTCAATCACAGAGGAGGTACCTCAAATTCCCAGCAAGGAAAGAGATGATATCCTGCAAACTAAGAAAACGATGTACCATATTCTCACCCGAGAAGTTCACGGGAAGCTAAGAAAAACCGGACCGAAGAGCTGGGAATCGAATCGAAAGCAGGAAGCAGTTCCCAGAGAAACATGCAGGTGTTTTGTAAAATTCGGTCGCCGGCAAGGCATGGAAGTAGACAACGGTGAAGAGTGCGCTCTGCACTGTTTGTCTATGCATTATGCGTTATGACTTATGAGGAATAGTTGGGGAGACAACGCTCCAGTGGGGCGCGTGGATGATTCGGGCGGCCCCGGTTACGTGGAGGGGGACGGGCGCATCCTCATGCTCATCCCACGTATGAGCAGAGAGATGTGTGATTGGTGGCGGGGAAATAGATCGAACGGTCCAGAGGTGATGTTGTGCCTCCACCATGTGATTAAAGAAATGTTCTTTCGTCGTCCAAAACGCTAATCCTTCTAATGCCTCTTCCCCGTGTGTAATTTTCACGGACGCAAAGGCAACACTTTCAGTAAGTTAAAAGTCCATTGTTTTCATGAAACGACATAATTTTTATTTACATATTTATTTTAATATTAAAAATATTTTTCTATTGCGTTTTTTAATGGGTTAATACGGAAGCCAATAAGACAACATACACAGTGGCTGAATAGAAATAAAAAAATAATTTAATAGAATTCCATATTAAAAAGGAATTGCCAGACAATAAATCCGACCTTAGCTCAGTTGGTAGAGCGGAGGACTGTAGTGGGCAAATCCCAGCAGATGATCCTTAGGTCACTGGTTCGATTCCGGTAGGTCGGATATTTTTTTCCCTGTCTCTCTCTCTCTCTCTCTCTCTCTCTGCCCACCTCTTTTAAAAGACCTACACTTGGAAGGAGATAAATACTGCGATTGATTCACACACAGCAATAGCTTTGATGTCGCAGGCTTGTTTGTAAAGAAATGTAAATGAGGTTCGAGTGAATTTCATTTCATCATGAGTTCTTTCCAATTCAGGTGAATTTTCACATGAAATTCTGTAAGAATGAGACTGTCAACTATAATATGGATCATGGTCTTATATATGGATAGACGTCAACATTTTCTTTTCAATCCTTGTAAAATACACACACTATGCACTTCGCGATAGTTTCCTTGTTGCCCGAGAAGTTTTGTTTCCATTTTTTAATATTACCGGACAAACGATCTATTTTTTATGCCTCGTTCAGTACGGTGGAAATGGGAGGATGGAACTAGAATTAGAATTGAATTCCATTATGTTGGCATGTTTGGTACGATGGAATTACAATTCCATGTGGAATTCAATTCCACCTAAATACCCAATTTTAATTCCATACCCAAACTTATGAAATTCATTTGGGTTCCATGGAGTCCAATTTTTTTGGATCAAAATATCCTTCCTTATGCAAAATAGTCTTTTTTATTACATTTCAAAAAAAAAATTAACATTCATACAAAAAGATATGGATTCCATCTTCATTTCCATGACATACCAAAAGTAATTTTAAAGCTCATCTCCATCTTTATTTTTATTTCCATCAAAATCAATTCTACGTACCATACGAGGAATTAAGCTAGAGAGAGATGTGATAGGGCAAAAATGAGTGGACGAAAGGAGGAAGGTGGATGCCAAAACAAAACTGGCAAAAAAAAAAAAAAGCGTCATTGATCAACCATCTCTCAGCTCGTTCCTTTTTCTAATCGAGGCTAGAAAACGATAGGCTTATCAGTACTACAATATGATGCCAAAAGAGAAAATAAACGGTAGAATATAAATATACTAGGTTATTCATACAAGAAAGTATCATTTAACTCTTTTCTTTAGATGTTAACAGAAGTTACGTACATTATTTAATCATATTTGTTTATGCATATTATTCAATTACATATCATATCGTAAGTTAAAAAAAATTAATCTCTTTAAAAATAATAAATACAAACACTTTAACATATGATATTTAGATCTCTTCTAAAAATAATTCAACCCATTCATATGTGTGTGTGGATGAAGGAATTTTTTTATATATTTTTTTTGAGGGGGCGAGGTATCCATTGATTGGTGGCTTCACTTGTCCTCGTACGGTATGGAAATAGGTCAAGTTAGACTAGGTTTTAATTAAATAGACCTAAGTCTGTAATAAAGATATTGAGCCTGTATGTAGGCTTTTTTTAGGCTCAGGCCTGAGTCTTTAAAAGGCCTGATAATGTAGACTTTAAGTATACTATTATACACTACCAATTGTTGCCCCACCCCATTGGCTTATCCAATTTACAAAAATAAAAATAAATCCTGCCCGTTGATTTTTTTCTTTGGGATACATGAGTGGGCTGGGGCCAGCCCATAAAGCATTACAATATGAAAAGTCCATGATGCGGCCGGTTACAGGCAAACTTTAAAAATTAAAAATAAAACCCTACGATACCTTCGTTACTGCTACAGTGCAACAGCATGCACGTTGGCACCAATTATTAGGGCCCGTTTGGTTTGATGGAATAGGTCCCCATGAAAATGGAATTAATTTCCATCTCCATGTCTGTTTGGTTTGATGGAATTGCTCATGGAATTGATTTTCATATGGAAATCAATTCCATGAACAGTGCAGTTTTGGCTTCCATCACCCATCCCATGGAATTGCCCAAAATTCCATAGAATTCCAGTGTTGCCCCTCCCTCGTCGACCTGACCATAGCCATCGCAGTGAGACCAGGACGGCGAGACCCACGAAGGCGACCACCCCAGCAGCAGCAGTGACGACGGTGGCGAAGGAGAACAGCGACCCACCACGACTGCACGAACTCCTGCAACTGCGACCACGATGATTTCGTCTTCGACCACGGCGGCTTCATCTTCGACCATGACGAAGGCGGCGACCTCTAGCGGTGAGGAAGACGACCTCAAGCGACGTAGATGAAGACGGCGACTCAGCGGAGATTCGACGAAGACGAAGATCGAATTTTTTGATTTTTTTTTATTTTCAAATATAAAAGGGCATATTAGTCTTTTTGTATAAAAAATAGATTCTATTTCCATGACATACCAAACGCACTTGTAAAACTCATTTCCATTTCCATATCCACCTCCATCTCCATATCCATATCCATTTCCATATCCATAAAAATCAATTCCACTGTACCAAACGGGGCATTAGAGTTTAAGGGCATGTTTGGCAATCATGTTAGGAATAAAGTTCCAACAAGTTGAGGCAACGGCCCTCTCACATATTTACCTCGGTTTATATGAAATAATTCTTTCAACAAATTCTTTAACACACATTAATTTATTGCACCTAGTTTCTCTTGGACCTTGTGGCTCCTAACACATGCACACATACTTGCCACACATAATCACTAAATTTTGTCATTAATATAATATTAAGTTGAATTTTTTAGGGAGGTTAAGCTGGTCGAAAAAACTAATATATTTGTTAATTTATAATTCAGGATATTAGAAGTACTTAAAAAAAATGCTTTATGGAGATGGATGCACGGCATGATTTATTAGTGCTGTTTTAAAGCATTAAATTAAACAATTTTGGGATGGATGTGAAGAAATTACAGTTGTACTAACGGAGGAATTAGGTTTGTTTGAAAAAACGGTAGAGAAGTACTTTTACGCAAGTCGAGTCAAATATGTAAAAGAGATTATCTCGTTTTACGGAAAAACACTATTGAACGTGGTTTTGAACTTCTGAGAAGCTTTACCAAACGGAGACATTATTAATCCGACAAGAATCATTATGCCCGTAAACATCATCATTTAGGTTGATACAAAGGAATTTATTACTAATCTGAGGGCGTAATCGGTGCCACATGACACGCACTCTTCTTTTCCTTCAAAACTTTGCCTCCCAAAATCATTGCCTATCCAAGAGTTGGCACCATACGTTTTCATTCCTACAAATCAGTTTATCTCCTAAAAATAATGTTAGAAAGTTAATAACCACTTTATAGGTAAACACATGAAGAAATTTAGGATTTAGATCCTGCAGCAACTGGTAACGACAATAATAATTTATTAACCCAGCGAACAATTTGTACTTTTCTTTGTCGAATGAAAACGAAAGAGCATATACCAGTTTGGCTTTCCGACGGAAGTTTTTTTTTTTGTGTTGGGGAAAATAATTAGAGTAAGTTGTGATAAATAATAAGTTAATGACAGAACTTTCGAATCAAATCTTCTGCTTCTTCTAGATAACGTTTCCAATATAATATCTCAATCCGCAACAGAAACGTTTCTTAACCTCGCAATATAATTTAAACAGGACTAAACACCTCCTTCCCCTTAAGCAGCACAGAGCAAAATGGCTATATAAAATATCATACGAATCAGTACTTCAACAGAGAACAGAAGATATGGTGGCGTTCCTGATCTCAGACATAATCGAAACCGACGATTTATAAAGCAATATGCTGTGTGAAAAAGATGTTTGGGTCATATCACCACAAATTATCTAATGCATGTATCACCTTTTAATCTTTGGATTCCCAGCTAGTCGACAGAAGAATCACACAAGAAATTACAGGGTAAGAACCCAGAAAAGCAAAAGCAAGAAAAGAAAATAGAGAATGAATCGGTGAGATTGGATAGTTTTCCCGTGTCACTGAAAAAATTCCATATTCCACCCTCAGAAACCAACCATATTGAAAGTGATATGCAAAACGTATCACCATAGAAAACTGCTGTATCAGACCACTTTTTATACAGTTGTGCAATTTGCAAAGCAATATCATGTTGCTATTAGAACAACAAGATCTTGCAGAGAGACTTATTCATAACAATAATAATATTCAGCAGGGAGATATCGATCTGGAAGAAGAAGATCATCTTGGTAGAGGAGGAAGAGGAGGTGGAATATGGAGATTTGAAGGGCTCTCATCAAAGTTAAGACAATAACTTCGAAGATCATAGCTATAATGATGAGTAGTGGCACTGGTTCGCCATCCCAGAGCTTGCTTCCAGCGATTCTTCAACTTACAGATTATGTCTCTGAGAATGGTTGAAGAAGGAAGACACCCAACAAGTGAAGATGATCTTCTGTGAGCATTATTACCACCAAGTGTGACTGAGGAGCAGACTCTGGTTTTCCTCTGAAACTTCAACAACTGAACTGATCTGTGAAAGCTGTAATAAAGCCTTGAGATCTTCATTTTTCCCTTTCTGCTTCTGCTTGACGACTTCAGAATTCAGATAGATCTGTGAAAGCTCAGCATTTAAAGTGTTTATGATCTATCTGATGGCGTGGTAGATAAAAAGCATTGTCATGAATAGTGTTGATTCTCTTGCACAGTGATAATGGTCCCAGCAAGGACAGAGAGGGATTGAGTGGTGTGTTGTCAAAGGGGATGATGTTTCAGCTTCTTTCTTTAAGAGATTTGTTAGCGTGTGATCATTTGTGATTTGCTTGTGTTTTACTCTAAGATTTGAGAAACTTTTTTGAGGATGTTCCAAATCAGGAATATAAATGGAATGAGGTCCTCGAGAGATTAGGCTCTGTTCATACGTGATAATGGGTATAATATGAAAGCAATCATATTAAAATTTACAAGATTCTTTCTTACAAAGTGGCATAATAGATAGAATGGTGCTTCTGTAGCTCTGAATATGAATTAGTAGTTGGACATTATTTTAAAAAAATATAGGCAAAGCAAAATCTTGAAAAGAAGGGAAAAAAAAGTTTTTCACTGCATGGCTTTTACGAATACAATTTCTTGATGTAGTAATCTTGATTCCTCAAGAGGGAATAACTAATCAAAACAATTATACTGTTAACTTGTGAAGGAGATAGAGTCAACCGCTCTACATACAAGAGACATGTTAAAGGCATATATAACAGAGGTGGATCCTGGAGAATCATAAAGGTTAGTTTAGTGGCAGAAGATTATGCTAGTACGTAGCAGGTCTTCATTCAAGTATGTGGCAACAAAAATAAGGAGTAACAAGAATCGACCGTGTGAAGCTTTCATAATTAGTTATGGCAGTTATGCGTATCGCTACTAACAAATTGATAGTGAAATTGGATAAGGAGTGCAATGGGAATGAAATGAGGGCTGAAGATGTTAGTGGAGAAAGAAGCATTATATCTTAACCTCTCTGTTTCATGGTTTCACTTTTGCCACCTTCAGAAGCAAAAAAAAGGGGGGGGTCACCGAATCCGGCAAGTAGGTGCAATTTCGAAAAAGCTTTGCGTCTTATTTCAAACCAAATCGACACTACTCAATAAGGAACAGAATCATCAAACTTTGCCATTAAGTCGAACGATTTTCTTTAATGAAAGAAGACGTGTTTTAGCCCTGCATGCTCAAGCTAGCACCTGCCCATGAAGTTTCATCACCAATAGTTTCCACCCAATACCAATCCTGCTGTGGATTTGAAAAAACCCCGAATTTCTTACTGGATTTGTATGGCTTCGGTGACGGAGGTCGCCGTCGTTGGAAGCCTTTCTTCCATGGGCGCCCGTTCTTTCAGCGCAAGAATCTTTGTGGAGCTGCTTCATTCTCCAACACTGTCTTTTAACCTGTCCACCATCGGCAGGAGAACATGATTAGCGATGGATGACGCCGTGGCCGCTGCCGTGGATGAGAGAGTTTGGGAAAGGGCAAGGCACATCCTTTTTCACTCCTACGTAGTAATTAGTAAATAGGTCGTGCCTAGCGCGAATTTTAAAACCATGGGTTCACAGTGCAATGATTAACGATACAAACTTTTTTTCAAAATGATCCACAAAAATAAAGCTATAAAAAGGACCTTGTCTCAATTTAATTAATCGTGCTTTTTAAATAGTGATATAAATGTTTATAATCAAGTACAAACTCAAATTAAATTTTAACCCTGAAGCAGTGGTTTTGTTTAAACTGCCCAAACAATTGGTCGGATTGTTAAAGTGGTGGAGAAATACTTTTACACAAGTTGAGGTAGATATGTGAATGAAATCATCTGGTTTTACGATAAAACACTGCTAAACATGCTTTTAAGGGTGACAAGCGTGTTGCCAAACGGTCACAATATTTCTCCTCTATGAGGGAAAAAATCATGATTTAGAGCGGAGATAATCTTTTAAAAGGAATTTTTTCTTAAATGAAAAAACTATTTTTTAAAATATAATCTTTAACGTTTAAAATCATGGCCAACCATAAGAAACGGTCAATAACACTTTCTTTAGTTTTTAATTCGTTAATTTGGAGAAACAATGAACCGTATTCGAAAAATCAAGGGACATCAATGCTACCTCAACCATAAACAAAAAATAGTCAAAATCCAGCTTCCTTCTTTAAATTTGTTATGTCCAGAAAATTTGAACCCTATATTTCCATCTATATCTTACTTCAATTACACCACCCAGTTAGCCCATATCAACATGGCTATCCAATAATGGCTCTTACGCATGATAGGGTCCCTCCACAAATCCTCTCAGCCAGGTTTGCCCTTCACAAAGAGTCAATGAATCTATCTGCCATTTTCTGCTTCTGATTTGTCTGTGAATCCTCGCCGACAGGTCGAACCATGATCACATAATGATATCACCAACAAGCCAAAAACTCAATTGCCTATTCAAAACAAAACATGGATGATTGCAGTTTCTGATTTCGGCCCATTCAGTATAATGAACATATAGTCTCAACCTGGCATTCTGCGATAACCACTTTCCAAATGAGAGGAAAATCCTTAAAATCGATTTAAATGTCGGAAATACAATCTCTCAAGAGTTTTGGAGTACTATTCAAGTAAAACAAAAACTGCGATAATTTTAGATACTACGGACAAATCCCTCTTAAACAATTGCGTTGGCTGCACTTGCAATCCTAGGCCACAAATCTGCACACTCCTTCCCAATTGGACCGGTGATAGCAGAACCTGCATTTACAAAGATGAAATCAGAATTAATAAAGGAAAGGTGCTGGACATATAAATAAGGATCTTGTCGGAAATATCTAGCAAAAGATATATTACCTTTCATTTCTCCCTTGGGATTCACAATGACACCAGCATTATCTGCGGAAAGTAAACCATGTCAACCATTGTTCACTGAAAACGAACTATAACAAATATAAAACATGGATAAAAACAGTATTAAGTATTATTGAAAATGAAATGACAGGACAAACAATTTAAGGAGACCGAATGAGATTCTTGTTACCAAAGCGGGACTTTAATAAGAACAATCATACAATCACTGGAAAAACACCCGGTTCATGTACAAAGTATACAAGTGTTTAAAATTAGAATGGAAAAAATATCATCATCCTCTAAACGAAACTTAGCCAGAAGCTAAAGCAGATGTTCAATGAGAGGGAGACACATCTGTCTAGGGTAAACAAAATAAAGGGATTCACTGCTTCGCATATTCTATCGGCATATAGGAATCACAGTATCAAATCAATCAATTTGTTCCTAAAATAAAGCCACTCATTTATTGGGTTAAAGAGAGCTCATTCTCATTCATACAGCTGGGTTAAATGGCCTGTCGTTACCATTAGGCTAAATGCTATAGCATTGTTCTATTTCTTTAAGCCTTCCCTAGGGAAAGCTCACCCTTCTCCAACATTTCGTAATCTGAACTTGTGATTAAGAGAAGCGCAGCAAAACTAACCCAAGGTTCCAAAAAAAAAGGCGCAAGCTCAATCGTAATTAAAAGACAGACAAAAATAGATGACAGAGGATGAAGAAATAAAGGGAATACGGAGCGAAATTCGATCGGCCATAACCATACATAACACCTGAAGAAAATTGCAGCCAAACAAACATAATTGTATTTAGTAATCACGGTGAGGGAATAACCTTCAAAGTACATGTAAACACCGTCCTTTCTGCGCCATGGCTTGCGCTGGCGTACAATCACGGCCGGAAGCACCTTCTTCCGGAGATCAGGCTTTCCTTTCTTCACGGTGGCCATGACCATGTCCCCAACGCAAGCAGACGGTAAACGGTTAAGGCGACCCTTGATCCCCTTCACCGAAATGATGTACAGATTCTTCGCTCCAGTGTTATCGGCGCAGTTCACCGTCGCCGCCACCGGTAGACCCAGTGACATCCGGAACTTGTTTCCGGCCGAACCACCGCGACCTGATCAAATTAAACCAACTATCACTAGAAAACAAGACAGGAAATCCATGTACCCGAGGCAAGCTGGCCCGTCACAATACCATACCTCTCTTCGACATCTTTGATTACCGATCTCTTCACTCCCTCCCTCCTCTCGGCGCAGGGAATAGCCGCTCTTTTGCTGCTCCTATACTAGGGTTTAAGGGTATATAAATTGGGTCAATGAATCATTTAAGCTCTGACCCACGTTGGGCCCAGTGCCATTGCAGTGTCTCATATTGGGCTTCTTCCGTGTAAGCCCAGTTTGTTCTCAGTTCCACTCTGACCCATTTTTTACCCCTTTTATCAATTTTTTTACCTTGAATGTCAATTAGTTATCTGACGAAAACGAAAAAGAAACGAAGGGAGCGTTCGTCCTGAGAGTGATTGAGCGTGTTTGGCAACCAGTTTTCAGATCAAACGTGCGGCGCTTAGTGTGAAAAGTTGAAATAAGTTGATGTTGACCGAAACGGTCCGTTTGAAAAGGCTTATGAGAATAAATTGTTTGCGGGAATAAGTTACTTCTGACAACAAGTTGAAATCATGAGCTTTTACAAATAAGTTACTTCTTCCATCGCTTTCCCAAACACAAATTACTTTTGCAATTTAACTTATTTCCAATCTCACTTCTTTATAAATCATTCTGCAAATAAGTTACTTATCACACCACGTTCGCAAACGGAATATTAGGATTTGATTATCCCTCTAAGCAGACCTAATTACCCTATTAAGCAAAAGGGAGAGCTAATTACATCTGGACCGTCAAAATTTAATTTGGATAGTTCAAATTTAAATTTTCAAAACTCTATATTTTTCTAAAAAAATCATTTCAGTAGACATAGAATAAAAATTAAAAATAATCTCTCGACTAATATTTTTTAAGAAATAATTTTTTATTTAAAAAAATCACCATTTTAAAAAAATTAAATTTGAACCGCTCAAATCAAATATCGACATTTCATATATAATTAATTCTCCCTGTTAAGCATTAAATGCATAGCACAGGGTAACCAAATTCAGAATAATTACCGTATTAATCTTAATCAAATAACTGTAAGCATTAACTGTCAATATTGCCAGTGTATAGATTGCTGGTAAGGCAAAATCTATCTGTATATTAAGTTGCGATTGAAAGGAAAAAGGGGTCGCGCACATGCAAATGCATGTACCGTGTTCAAGTTTGCTGCAGATTTAGCGTTTCCTTTGAGGCCATCTCTTTCTCAGCAATCTAATGCCTCGTTTGGTACGCAGAATTCATTTTGATGGATATGGAAATGGATATGGAGATGGAAATGGAGATGGAAATGGAAATGGAAATGGGGTTTAAAAGTATGTTTGGTATGTCATGGAATTGAGATATGATTTTTAGATGAAAAGACATAAAAGCCCTTCTAATTAAAAAAATATTTTTTTAAAAAAATTCTTCATCTGCA